>CAIGRQ010161118.1:0-20817 GCA_903798375.1 Fraxinus sp. D2006-0159 | reverse complement strand
GCCTCATGTCCACCGGACCATCTCTAAGAAGAACGAAAACTTTCTCGGGTTATGTGAAGTCATTGTTCCACGATGCTAATACTTGTCATCAGGGCTTCATCTCTTTAACGAGATCTTGGCAATTGTTCGTGTTGCAATTCACATTGTGGTGGTATTAACAATATTCTCCAAGTCTAACCTCTATATTAGTGAATTTTTCATTGACCAAGTATTTACAAGTACAAATCTCCTAGTGTAAAATTTAGTGACAAGAAATGAACTTGCTTACAAAGGACCAACGTTAGTTCACTTACTTGATGGAATTGAAATCCTTAGAGACACGAAACAATATAAAAGTAGCGAGGTTATATAATATGTAATCAACTAGTCGATCGCTATAAGACTATTTTCTTATTGAAACTAAAACTCTATAAAAAATTACTACAAGTAGCTCTATAACTCATCTTTTAGTGATACTAGATTTGGATGTTATTGAAAAATAAAACACGTTTTCACCTAGGTTGGACAGTGTCGAGCACACTGAGGCCGAGAGCCTCCTGTCAATTATTTTTCCTTTTTATTGAAAAATAATCAAAAGCGTAAAAGATTGTTCGATTGCATCTGTGCTATAATCTCAATGACTCGAAAATGTTGACATCTCGGGTGATTGACCCTCACATTGCGCGTGATCCCCCTTGCGAATAAAATAATGTCCGACTCCTGAGTTGTGTGTGTTCAGTCATCCCCTATATTCGTTCGTGTAGCATTACTCGCTATAAAATATCTAAGCAGTTATTTCACATTTAATAGTTATCTAATTTAGTACACATTAATAAATGTGAACTGAAAAGTCGATGACTTGAACTTTTGATCACATTCATGTCATGCAGTCTATTTAGCTGAATTTTTAGTTCAATTCTGGTAGGGAACCATTAAATATTTTCGGCAATTCATATCAATGGGACCATTTTTATTTTTATTTTTTCCTTTTTCCATATATGCTGTTTGGGGGTTGAAAATCTCAATGACTATACAACCTCGTCAAACTATTTATGGTTTCCATATAAGTAGTCAGTTCAGATAGCGTAAAATGACTAATTTATTCATTATATTTTTAGAAATGCAATAAGTTCGAAAGTGCGACAAAATATTTTTTTCTCGTTTCAAAGCACGAAAATAGAAATATTTGAAAAAACCATCGTTAAGAACAAGATTCGACGAAAAGAAGGTTAGAAATGGACGAGTGATATAATGAGTAAAGATTGAAAACGTTAAGTGCAAGTAAAATAGGGTGCAACAAAAACAAATTGTGATGTCATGTATAAATTATAACTATCCTTTTACGTTTTACAATTTCCAGGGATATGAGAGGTAGAAACCAAACTACCCTTCAAAAATGCCCCCAAATAGGAACCTATGTGCCTTTTTATCATATGTCAAGGAAATCCGTGCCTCAAAAATTAATTAGGGATCTAAGTTCTATATTTCATGAAGAATAAGGACCGAGGCTGTAAATTTTATTAATACCACCAAAATAAACAGCCATTGATTAGTTGGGGATTGATGCTGAGGCTCATACCAACACGTCGTGGTACTTGTACAACTAAGGCAGAGTTAAGCTTGGTGTGACATTTTGTCAAATTTTTTGTCAANAGAATAAGGACCGAGGCTGTAAATTTTATTAATACCACCAAAATAAACAGCCATTGATTAGTTGGGGATTGATGCTGAGGCTCATACCAACACGTCGTGGTACTTGTACAACTAAGGCAGAGTTAAGCTTGGTGTGACATTTTGTCAAATTTTTTGTCAACCTATTTTGTACAACAAGACTAATTGATTAAGGCAACTAACTAGTGCCAAAATTAAGATACATGTACAGACAGAGGTTTTACCTAACTTCACAAGGGCATGGGACCCCTGATAATAAAAAATTGCCAAAAAATCTCACCCACCTCCCTATAGTGAGGCATTTGTACCCCTAGCATCACTGTTAACGCCAATGCCCCATGGCTAAGCACAGTGTATCGTCCATTACTTAATTGGGACATAACTAATAGTATGTTTGAGCTACATTATTTTGGAAGAATGTATTCTGGAATAGTAGATTGATGGAGAATATGTGGTTGAAAAAGAAGTCAAATGTGCTCTCGAGAGCGTATTTTAAATATAGAAAAAATTGCAATATTAAATTCTAATTTATTGTCGAGTAGTAGTAAATTACTAAATCAGACTTCATTTCTAAAGATGTGACAACTTACTTTTCATTTTAAAAGACTCGATTTCTCTAGCATGCTTAAAAACCCTACTAATCTATTTCATGTTAAACATAAGCACATTAGAGTCCATAAATTGTACACATCACTTCACTCTTGCTTAATACTTATGATAAACTACTCGTCACGTCATGACTGTATTGATTTCTCAAAACATCTATATATCACCGATTCCTTGCAAGCAAGAAATTTGTCGCTCTCACTATGCACATTGGATAAAAAGCTTAGTTACTAAATAAATGTTTGGTAGATTTAATAGGCTATAAAATTAAGAATAAGGAAGAAATACGTGAGATACACTTTGTCAATTGTCATATCTAATCTTATTCAATTTATCGTGTCAAACATGTGAAAAGTTATGTTGAATAATTCGGTATAATAATGTCTCGACTAAAATATACCACTAAAAAGTGACAAAATATCTAAAATTTTACTTGACAAAAAATTTGTTCATTGACCAATTATGGCGAAATCGTAAGGAGGTCAATTTTTGCCGTCTGATGAACATAAGTGGAAATTGCAATGCTGTCAAACCTAAACAACTTGCAAACAAAGTCAACACAAACTTTTTAAATTAAGAAAAAAATAATAATAATAATAAAAATAAAATAAAAAAAAAAAAGAGGGGTCCTTGGCTTGCTCAATTATGCTTATTGGGTTTTTTTTTTATATAATCATTTTTACTAGGAAAATTAAAAGAAAAAATGGCTAAAAAAATGTTTCCACGAGTGACATAGGCATATTGTGCACAACTTAACCGTATGATTAAAATAAATAAATCTGATACGCACATAAAAAATAATAATAACTATATGAAAATTGTCACCATCGACAGGTACATATATGAAAATCTCTTTCAACTTCTCAACAATGGAAACAAGGGTTTGGTAGAGTCCCACTCCAAATTGTGAATATAATTATAAGTTTTATTGATATCCATTTAGTAGATTATTTGGAAAAGCATAGCATTGTATGTACTATGGAATAGATTTTAACGAGGGGACTATTCGTTACAAATCATCAATTACTTAGAAATGAAAGACGACAAAATAAATATCGTCATAAAAAGAGAATAGCGTACTTAAATTGTGTTCTACTTTTCACTTCTTAAGGTAGGATATTACATTATTGAAATTCAAAAAAGTGGGAAATGACAAATATAAGAATGTAGTCCCGAGTAGAAAGAGGTTTTAACGAGCGATAATTCATTATTTCAGCGAGCCAAAACTGAACATAAATCTAAAGAGAAACCTCAATGAACAGATAGTAACATATTTAAATTGAGTTTGACTAAAAACTTATCACTTTTTATGTTAAAACGTCAACTAAATAAAGTTCACAAAAAGGGGAAAATTACAAAAATAAGAATGAAGTACCAAATATGAAAGAGGTTTGGATGACTCATCACAAATCTTCAAGTATTCAGAAATGAAAATGATATACTAATCGACTAAATATTTAGAGGAGCTAGAAGTAAACACATATTCAGGGCTTGTTTGATACAAATTAAAATCAAATTTTAATTTAAATCAAAGTCAAACAATCAATATTAATCACATCTTTCATGGGTCTCACTGCTTTTCAACAACACATTTCAAAAAGTTCTATCACAATCTACTAAAAATATAATTTTAATCCCCACCAAACACTCCCTCAAAATTTTTCAATTGGAAACATTAATAAACAGATAATAATATATTTAAATTGAGTTTGACTAAAAAAAACTCACTTTTTTATGGTCAAATATTACATGAATGAATTCCTAAAAAAAAAAAGGGAAAATGACAAAAATAAGAATGTAATCTCAAATTTTAGCCCTTTTTTGGTGACTATTTTTTAAAAAACATTTTTTTGAATAGTGAATTTTCAGAAAACGTGTAAGTAAAAAATAGGAAAAATTTTAAATTTAAGTGTGAAATATTTTATTATGTAAATATATTGTTAAAATGAGTACATAAAAAAGAAACAATGAGAAACAATAACCGATTTAACAACCAGCAATAAAAGTCATAAGTTATACCTACCATCTTTCTCACAGTCAGTCAAGCACCATAAATTCTCAAATAAATATCGAATTAAATAGGGTTAATAATTATTTGTTGGGATAATACAAAATCTAAACTATTGTTAATGACAAAATATAGTATATGAAGCAACTTATCATTCTTGTAATCTAATAATACAAAAAATCTATTTAACAATGCAACAAACAAAAATCGATTCTAAAACTCAAGATCAAATTTTAAATGCGAAAAAATAATAAACTATTAAACACAACATAAACGGTAAAAATCTCGATCAAAAATTATTTCTTAAAAAAATATAACAATAGCTGATTATTTTAACAATTCTTCTTAAGGATTGTGATTCTTGATGACCGATCACTTTGAAAATAACGATAAATTTGAAATATTATGAAATATTGAACTAAAAATATATTTTGCCTATTGTGTTGCTTTAGGTAAGCTCTTCTTGGCTTAGTTTAAAAAAATGATAAAAATTCAGGTCAAATTGAACAATCAATTTTAATCAAATATTTTATTAGACACTTCACTTTTTATCCTTTTTAAACACATATTTTGTCCTTGTTGAGCTCCATTTTGCTAAGAAAATGTATTTTGGAATAATTTTTTTTTAAAGATTGCGTAGTTTAAAAAAATGGAAAAATTTTCGATTTACATATAAAATTATTTTATGAGAGAATGTGTGGTTCATAATGAGTTTTGAAAAAAAAAATGATTTTTCGTAAAAATGGAGGCCAATCAACTCTAGCAAAAATGACTAAAAATTCAATTTTTAACTACACTGTTTAAATTAGGATGGGTTGAAATTGTTGAAAGTTTTGAAATCAAAATTGGAGGTCAATTTTATACTCTCCTCCTAACTTGACTTTTTAAAACTATACTATTAAGGGCCCCGCACCAATCCTAAAGTTCCTAACAAACTAGGTAGACAAAATAAGGGTAATTTAAAATAAATTTTATTCATCTCCACAATTCTAAATGCAAAATATAAAAAGACTCAATAATTTTACTAAAAAAGAACATCAATGGGTATATTTCCTTTAAGTTCTTCATATATAAAGATAAATATCTTAAAATATTCACGAAATATGTTTAGCTAAAGAATTACAGAGGACTTGATAGATAATAATTGATGAATTGAACAGAACTCGATGGATGATAATATAGGAAAATCACTTGTAAAATTAAAGTAACACCTTTTTTTTATATAGAATAAATCATTTTCATTATTTTTCATAAGTCAGTTATTCATTAATCGTTTTCATGTTGCACCAACCCAGTAAGTGATTTGTTGATTAAGAAATGTATTTAATCAACAGTCTACTAAAATTAATATTCTTGTTGGAAAGTAAATGGATCTTTTTTGGTGGGGTTTGGGGTTGAATTTCTTGACCATCTCCTAAGGAGGCTGAAATGAAATGGAATCTAAATCTTGCATTGCTTCCTATAAATAACATGCGACATCCCTTCACCAACACCAGCATATTTCTTTGGCATTCTATTTCTCCCTCTCTGCGAATTTCCTGCATTCCATTCCCATCTTTCTCGCTCTAGCTTTATTAACTAGTTTTAATCACACAAACCCAAAAAAAAAAAAAAAACTATTATCATTTCCTTTTGCAACTTTTTATTTTCGACCTGCTCCTTTGTTTTTGTTCCTAGGAATCCCTTTTTTTTTTTGCCGAGGTTAAGTAAGGAGAAATGGGTTCACAGCCAAAAAATGTTGGAATTCTCGCCATGGAAATTTACTTCCCTCCCACTTGCATCCAGCAGGTAAAATCTTGTTTTACACATCGAAAACACTGATATAAATGTTTGAATGAACAACCCAGTTATAGTTTCTCTTCTTGATTTTTTTTTTCCTGTCTTGGGCAAATTTTGGATTTAATATTTTGATTTATGAAAATTTGATCAACCTGTGTACATAATTTTCAAGATCTTGTGCATTTTTAATTTAAAGATTTCATTTTTCAGCTTCATTTAATAGAATTTCTTTATCTTTTTTCAATTTTTGACTATTTTTGAGAGGGGGTTGGTGCCCTTTAATTATTTATTGGTAATATAAGTAACTGTTTTATTTGAAGACGTGTTTTTTATATGTTACAGTTATTACTTATTACTGTTGCATTTGTACTTTAAATATGTATAAGTTATTAAGTATTTCATTTTTTAAATTAAAAATCCATATGTTCTACAGGAAGTGTTGGAGGCTCATGATGGAGCAAGCAAAGGGAAATACACTATTGGGCTTGGACAAGATTGCATGGCATTTTGCGATGAAGTTGAAGATGTCATTTCAATGAGGTACTCAGTTGAAATGAGATGATTATAACTTTTTATCAAAATTTTGCATCTAGTTGTAATGGTAGACTATCATTTATTGTGTTTGATAATTTTTACTCTGCTCGAATGATACAATGTCCAACTATTAAACAACTTATTAGAAGTACAGGAAATTTGAAATGTTACAAAATCTCCCGTTCTTTGGGGTGAAGTCTGTTCATGTTTGCAGTACCTGAAGTGATTTTAGGAGTCTATTGGCTTTATCACAATCTGAATTTAACCACTTAAATCACAAAACTGTTAAATTTTGAGTTTACTGACTGAAATTTACTGTGTAAGTTGACTGTTAAAAACAACATAAATTCTTCTTCTCCTAAAAGCACCCCATTGAAAATGAGGAAAAACCTTTTCACAGTTCCGAAAAATAAGAATCATTTTCAGAATTTTATTCGTTTCTTGAATATTCTACCAATCTTATATCGGAATGATGATCTGAACAATACAAGTATACATGCTCCGTATACATACCTTCATTTTGCATACCACTGCATGAATATGGGCTGCTTTTCAGTTTTTGCAACTAGTTTTCTATTTTATGAAATGTCCTTTCAAACCAAGATTTTGAAAAGGAGCAGCATAAAGATACAGACTGGCATGTTTCATGAGCTCCTTGAAGGCGATATTCTGCCATTTTAAAATTTTGTTGCAGTCCTAGACACCTCTTTAAAAGAAACTCAAATGAAAAGTTTTGATTAATGTACTATTTTGATCCTTAGACCAATGTTTTTTTAATATGTATCCTAGCATTGGTTAACTATTTGTTCAGTATGACAGCTGTCACTTCACTTCTTGAGAAGTACGGGGTTGACCCAAAACAGATTGGTCGTCTGGAAGTTGGAAGTGAGACTGTGCTAGACAAGAGCAAATCCATCAAGACATTCTTGATGCCAATCTTTGAGGTATTTGATCTGGCTTTTTCGAAACAGGTGCATGGTTTCTGTTGTCCGCTGTTTTGTGGTCAACCACGAATCATGGGAACATGTTCTTTGGAGTATGGATGTTCGAAATTATGAGTCTCACGGACTGTTTTAATCTAGGAATTGCTTTTAGAAGCACAATCATACCAATCATGTTTTAGCAAAGGCTTAATTTATGGGAAATTTGATAAAGCTAACTTAAGCAGAGTGTGTATACATCACTTCGGTTTCTGGGTTCAATTATAAAACCATTCATTGTGTGCTTTGTTTCAGTCACAATGACAAAAGAGGTTCTTGAATAGCAACTCAGCATGTTTGACTTAGCTTTAAACATGGTAAAAGTTTCTTCTTAAGGAGATTGTCCGATAATTAATAATTATAATTTACATTTTCAGATTTTGAGCCTCGGTGACAAGAATTTTTTAAAGGGGGATCGAATGTAATGACTGGAATCATACTAAAATATATTGTGAAAGAAATCGAGTTTGGGAAATCTTTATGACGGTTATGGTTAGGTGGCTTATATTTAGTTAGGCTTTATTAGATTCATTATATTCAATTAGCTATTATTAGGATAGTCAAAATTAGGTCTATTATAGTTTCCAAACATGTTTAAAATATAAGTCAGAATAAGTTACTTATTTTAAACGTAACTCTTAGCTTAACTTTTTTCTAATTTTGATCAATAAAATTTATTTATTTTAGAACTCACTTATTTACTTATATAAATATAATTTAAGCTTACACAAACATTTATGGTGAGGCATATATGTGTGAACACAGATATCTGCAGCATTTTTGTGACGTCACCATCTTTCTTGGCTGATTTTTCATATTTGATTTGTCATAAACATTTATCCTGTTCTTTCTCTATGTTAACGACCAGAAACATGGAAATACTGACATAGAAGGTGTTGACTCAACAAACGCATGCTACGGGGGAACCGCAGCATTATTCAACTGTGTCAACTGGGTAGAAAGTAATTCGTGGGATGGACGCTATGGACTGGTTGTCTGCACAGATAGTGCGGTATGACCATCATCATCATCATCATCATCATCAATAACTTGGCACACTAGAGGCAAACAATCTTTTCTCTCTTTGGAAAAGCTTGAATTGTGTTTTACGTAACCCATGCTGAAATTTATTGTTTTATTGATTGAGGTTCCTTTTGTAGTCCACTTCTTCTCTGCTGGGTGGATTATTTTTATTTTTATTTTTTTGCCTTGTAGAATATACTAGTAAATTTAGATCAACTATTTTCATGTTTGCAACGGTGAACTGGACAATACTAGACAATATTAACAAAAAATCGAAGCTAAAATATTTTTCATTATACTGCATTATCATGTCTAGTGTTGCATAGCAAATATGGCCTATGTGTCAATTGTGTTTATGTTTGATTCCCTCACCGGCAAGATTCTTTTAACAGGTCTACGCAGAAGGACCTGCTAGGCCTACTGGAGGAGCTGCTGCTATTGCCATGCTAATAGGGCCTAATGCTCCTATTGTATTTGAAAGCAAGCTCAGAGCAAGTCATATGGCTCATGTCTACGATTTCTACAAGCCGAATCTTGCCAGTGAATATCCAGTAATACTCCGTTTAACCCCTTCTACTTTCATCTATTATCATGCTTCACACGTGAATAACTTGTGATTGGTCTTTTGGATGTTTTATGCTACTGTGAATTTTCTTCGTTGTATTCCAATTCTTTTTGGTCACATACAATCGGAACTGTTTTTGTAGGTTGTTGATGGCAAGCTTTCTCAGACTTGTTATCTCATGGCTCTAGATTCTTGTTACAAAAACTTCTGTACCAAGTAAACTCCTGCTGAAACACTGTTTTGTCTCTCTATATTTAATCCCTCTGGTCGTTGCTGTTTCCAGGTTTCTAAACATTTTGTATGTAATAGGTATGAAAAATTGGAGGGCAAGCAGTTTTCAGTAGCTGATGCTGACTACTTTGTATTTCATTCTCCTTATAACAAGGTAATTAGTGGGGCACATTATGATGTCAGATGAAGTCATTTCATAGTTGTTTCTCTGCTTAAAATAATTGATTGATTGAAATTAATTTATGCTAACATCTTACTTCGAATGCAGCTTGTACAAAAGAGCTTTGCCCGTCTGTTGTTCAATGATTTTTTGAGAAACGCCAGGTAGATATTCACTTTATCTTAGAGAAGCACTAGTACATTTTTATGGTATGTTTTGACATAAAGGATTGGATAGCACTCGACAATATTAAGTGCATGGTTGGGAAACATTATAATGTCCTTATAATTTAATTGTCAAAGTTAAATGTTAATGTTAACATGGGACCAACAAGAAACTACTACCCACTTATCCACCACTCATTTTTATCACATTGTAATTTCTGCAACTTCAACTGTATCCAAACAAGCATTGAAGGAGTAAAACAAGCTCAAAATCCTGTTTTTTATATTGTCCAGTCATGTCCTTGCATACCAAACACACACCTAATAGGCTTCCGTGAGTAATCGTTTCTTCTTTTATATTTTTGTAGCTCCATTGATGAGGCTGCTAAAGAAAAGTTGGCCCCATTCTCTTCTTTAAGTATCAATGAAAGCTACCAAAGTCGTGATCTTGAGAAGGTATTAATCCCTTAAAATGAGCTTTTCTTGCATTATCATCCTATTTTTGATATTCGCTCAGTCAGTAACTAAAGTTAGACACTTGTTTTTGAGAATTATTTATGCCACAGTACGGACACCTTTGAGCTGATTTTAATGGATCTACAGGCATCCCAGCAAGTCGCGAAGGCATTTTATGATACAAAGGTGCAGCCATCAACTCTAATTCCAAAACAAGTTGGGAACATGTACACAGCATCAATGTATGCTGCATTTGCATCCCTCCTCCACAATAAAAATAGCACACTGGTAAAGCTCACAACTTTTTCTTTTTTGAATGTTCAGCTTAGTCAACATAAATGTTGCTAATTTTTTAATATAATTTCTTTATTCAGGCTGGACAGAGGGTGATATTATTCTCCTATGGCAGTGGTTTGTCTGCAACAATATTTTCCCTTCGTCTTAACGAGGGTCAACATCCTTTCAGCTTGTCAAACATTAAAACCGTTATGAATGTTTCAGAGAAGTTGAAGTCGAGGAATGAGGTATTTTCTATTGTTTGTTCAATTAACTTCACCTGATAGTTGGATTCTGCTGTCACAAAACTGTGAATTAAATTACTTGTGACTGGATTTGAGGAGCATGTTAGGCTCAGCTTAAAAAGCTACATTAAGTAAATTTAATCGTAAGTTCTAAAACAAGTAATTTTTTATTGGTCAAAGTTGGAAATATAAAACTCATTTTGCCAATGGGTAAGAGTTACTTTTTCTAAAAAGTAACTTTTTTTACTCAAGTAAGAAAAAAGTTGTCCAAACATGCTCATTCTTTCTATTCGTGGTAGACAGACTCATGGTAAATGATCTTTTCTGCAGTTCCCTCCAGAAAAATTTGTCGAAACAATGAAGTTGATGGAGCATAGGTACGGGGCAAAGGACTTTGTCACGAGCAAGGACTGTAGCCTACTAGCTCCCGGCACGTACTATCTGACAGAAGTCGACTCAATGTATCGAAGATTCTATGCCAAGAAAGGTTACGAGAATGGCACAATAGCCAACTCTCACTAAATATAGTCTGATTATAATGGGATGCCAAGAAATCGGCTTGAGCTTAGCTGTTGTTAGCGCATACAAGAATAACAATGTTTCGATATTTGTTAAATATTTATATCTAGTTTCTTTGGCAGATAATTTTACTGTAATTTAAATAAAAGTTATTTTATTTTACTCTCTTAAAAATGAGAATTTGAGACATTATGGTTGTATTCCATTATCCTAAATGAAATTGATTTGAGGAACCTTGGAAGTTGTCATGCATTTCCTGTCATCACATAGCTATCAAAACTTCTTCAGCAATTCGCACTCGATTCCATTTAAGCGAAGTGCTGGATAAATAGACGCATCACAGGGGCATCCGTAGTGACTGAGGGTTACTCTAGTTATGTGCCATCCGGTCTCCATTGGATCTATTCTGAGTACCTTAAGCCCTTATTTGACAATCATTATTTTCGAACGCTTTTTTCTACGTATTCATTTTCAACCACATATTCACAAATAGAATATTCTATACGTAAATTCAATTTTTTTTTCTACTTTTTAACCACACATTCTCTTAAAAATCACTATTTAAAACTTTATTTTCTCCCAAAAAAACAGAAAAATGGTTGTCAAAAATAATAGTTCCAGTTGCTAAGATGATCAATTTCCTTTTCGTTGGTTTCTTTGAATAGAACAAGTTTGCTATTAGTCCGATATAGCAAGTATGTAGTTACTATAGTGACGTTAATAGAGTGAGAACTACTAATTATAGTGTTCAATTAGCGTGTGTAGGCTTCTTTTTTTATGTCAGATCGAGCTCGATCAATTTTTCAATTGCATGGAAACTTTTCCTGATCAAACAATTGATGATGGTGATGAGTAGAACAGGGAGTCTACTGGATGTCGTTAAACTAGCGAATACTCTTGGAATAACTGGAGTAAGAAGTCTTCAAGTGAGCATATTATGGAGAATAAGGCTCCTCTGCCAGGCCTGTAAAAGGCCTGGCAGAGCCGAGCCTCTCACATGGGACCCGCCTCATTAAAATAACCCCCCAAAAATACCCCACCCCCCCATGTTTGTGTGTGTTCGGTGAACCCCTGCCTGTACATCAAGCTTCATCCTATTATGGAAGACTGTCAATAACATCCGTCAAGGATCAAGAGGGATCTCGTTGTTGCATAGCTCGGGTCAAAGCAAGGTGCCATCAGACATTCAACGGGCAGTCTCATGATCAATGTCTCTTAGGTCCCTTTCAAAAGCCCTAAAACGCCTAAATCTGTCTTTGCAACAGGGAACCTAGACAGAAGGAGGGAATTGTAGCCTTCAAGCTGACGTCCAAATATCTTGTTCATAGTCCAACGAGTTAAATGAGAAAGGGACGGTTTCATAGCTCTAGCTTGCTGCGTCAACTGATCCATCGTCATCCTTCCTGTTATGTACTTGAAACTAAACAAAATCAATTACCGTTAAAATGTTTCATTAAAGTAATTTAATTTGTTTCACGAGATAATGATGCATGAAAATGGTTGCATAGTTTCTCATTGAAACATGATAAAAATATTTAATTGCAGTGTTTTAACACATCGGTTATATCATCAAAACTACAAAATGTGGTTCCTTCAAAACTTCATGACTTCATGAAATTACAATGAAAAATGAATGGTGCGTCAGAGGAGATAGTAAAGCTACTCTTCACTTATAGGGGTCTTCCTTAGAGAGGGAAGAGCAATGCCACTCCATCAAGAGTGAGAATCCATCCTTTCACATCATGTCACACTCATCGGCCGACGATGATCTCAAATTGTGAGATTTTCTTGAATGACAGTAAAAGTTCCAACTATTTTTCCACCCATGTCTGGAAAGGTTTCACATCCAGGAAGAGGCTTCACTTTACCCATACGATCAACTTCAACTGGATATTTGAGTAGGTGACCTTTCATTTCACTTATTTCATCAGCTGCAAATTGTTTCCAGTTCTTCTCTCCCATTGATCTTATACGTCTCACGCATTCGAGACTCTCTGGTTGCTCGAAACACATATCAAGAGTTCCCGTGTGCTCTGCCCAGAGCGACATCCGATATCCATAGATCTGCGTGTTGGAATTATGTCATATATCCAATCATGTCCAATTAAGATAAATTCGACCAAAATAAACTGAAACAACCGAATATAAGATGTCTAAAACTAATCGAGTAATACAAGAGTGATAATGTATAAACAAACTCACGAAACGAGAGATTTTAATTTTTACATCAACTAAAAGTTGAACAACCTCATTTAAAAGTTTAAATTGTTAGAGAGGAGACAATTTATTTATTTAAATTTTATCTTCAACACACTCTATCATTCCATCGTGTGTAAATCGGATTTATGTTTTCATTAAAGGCATAATGTGTGCACAACTTTTTGTACATGGGGGGTGGTGATGCTTGAATTGAAGACCGTGCCTGTTCTTATTTCATGTTGAACTACCCTATCTAAAAACTAATTTATTAGAGAAGAAGACAAGCTTATTTACTTAAATTATGTATTCAGCAACTTACCTATCATACTTTTTTATTTAGAAACATTTAAAGAGGCGCTTAAAAATTATGCCATAACCTTCAATTGGGGAATTCCAATAATACCACCTTGAGAACATTAAAGTGACCTTACTTCGAATGAAGGAAGCCATATCGGTACCAAAAAATACGGATAGATGTGACCATGATCCTAGGATTTTTGATCTTTTATTTTCTTCATTGCATTTCAAGAGAGAAAATTATATGCAATTTAATTATCTTTCCCCTCTATTTGTAGATCAATTTGACATGCATTTTTAATTGTGATTCATGGACAAAGATCAATCTACTTCTCTTTATTCAAATTTGAAACCCGCTCAATAAAATTTATGACCTAATCACAAAGCAATGCAAAATGCCATAGCTGATACGAACAAACATACCTGACCGTGTGGATTCATATGCTTACTCATCCATGAATAGTGAGGCTGATATGCACCCATTGCAATTTCAGTGTCTCTTGTTCCTTCCAGAGAACGTTGATTGATGTTTGCCGATCCCATTAGGATGTACTCATCATCCACTATCATTCCTTTCGAGTGGACATAAATCATGAATCGTTGGTTTTTTCGAGTTAGTGCCTATGTAATGAAACATGTTACATAAGGCTTTTTTATGAGACATATAAAATGAAACTTCAGAAGTAGTCGAGAGAGTTGTACTTGTGGTGCGTTTCCTCCAGAACTTTTAACATTTGAGCTTCCAATGTCTTGAGCCTCACGATTCCCAAGGCAAAAGAAATTTAAATAATCTTGAGGTTCATACTCATTCTCAAGCCCTACGTCTACTAAAGCCTTGTATATGGTTTCATACATCATTTGCATTGTATTATGCTGTGGAGATGAAAATATCTCACTTAAGTTAACGCCAACAGAAATACATAAAAGAAAAACTACCAATCAGTTAAAAATACCAAGGAAAATGAAGACAGGAATATGATCATTTCAGTTCCACGATAAGAAAAAGCCATTTGAGTAGCATGTTCCTCAAAATTAAAAAGAAAAGAAAAAGAAGAAACGACAACAAAAGTAGAGCAAAATTGTTCTTTATTCCAAAAAATTTCATATTGTAGCACGACATAATACTTGACATATGAGCGATAAAATAGCAGATTTCTGCAATGGACATCCTGGAAACAGGTGGATACATGAAAGGGCAATTCAGTTTGACAAGTGTAAACTTTGAAAAGGAAATTTTCTACAGACGTTAATACATAAAATTGTTCAACATGTTCTATTAAGTAACAAATTATTTTTTGCTCTCTTCGTGTCAGCTGATAACAAAAATGAATTTCTAACCATTTCCAAGATTAGCAAAAATGTAACTGTAGGTTCATTGAAATGAAATTCAAAAGGCAGATTTATGCACAATTTTGTAACTGTATTTCCACACACACTTGTGATCTTGATGTAAAAGTAGGAGTGTCATACAAAAGTTTGAATCAGATCCTCATTCCATGATATGACAATTTAGTTCAACAAACGACTTATCAAAAAAAATAAAACAAAATAAAAAATTCTTCAGCTGAATTTGAACTGAACCTTCGTAAGAGGCTAATATAAATGGTTATCATTTCATGAAAAAGAATAGGTTAGCAAATTCTATTACTTTCAGTGATAGTTGGAATCTACCTGCCAAAAGAGAATCCTTTGAGTGGGAGTACTGGTAGGAACACCCTCTGGCCACATTGGGACAACAATGTATACTGAAAACCTCTCCTTTGCTCTAATTTTATTCACAATTTTTAGAGCAATTTCCATTGGTATTAAATTGTTTGCACCTGCAATTAATAAGAAGTTCATGTAACCTTCGTCTCGTGTTCTTGATCTATGAGTAAACAAGAGAAAACAAATCCCAACCTTTGCAACAGCTATTTAGTAATTCTTTGGTTCTAAGTTGATAAATATACATATTTTGCTAAGGAAATAATTATATTCAATCCTTTCCAATTTATTATAAAAGATTTGAGTTCCTCACCCAAGTCTTTGTAATTATTCCAATTGTATGATGACCCAAGGAAGTACTGGTTTTCGATGTAAATGAAATGCTGGGCTGCACGAATTGCTTTCACATATGCTGAATGTATGCTCATGTCTATTAGTACATTCTTCCCACATACCAGGTTCTATTGAAATGTAGACGAGATATTAGCTCAGATAATCGAGACTATAGCATGTTTGGCTACGCTTAAAATTTTAACTAAGTTCAAAATAAAAAATAATGATCAAAACTGGAAATAGAGTACTTGTATGAAAGTGAGTTACTGACAGAATAACTTGTTGCGCTTAAAATTAAGAAAAGGTAACTTAATCCAAACTTGCATAGAAACAAAAGTAACTTTAGTTTGTTTTAAGCTCAACCAAACATGCTCTATTCTGAGAGATAATAAAAGGTTACGGTCAAACATTATTTCACCTTGTTTGTAGCTTCTTTTGGATCTTTGGGGAAACCTTTAACAGAGTTCGAGTCTATTGAGCGAAAAACCTATCAAATTTAACAAAATTAGTTCAAAAAATTGGACTAAAAAGAAAATGAAAGTACAATTGATCATACCTGGACATGCCAGACTTCTTGATCATCTTCTTGTAGGCAGGCAGTCTCCTCTATTCCTAATATGTCGGGAATCCTTTCAAGCTTAAGCAAAGCATCATCATGGGAAGCTTTCATCTTCTGAATCCGGTGGCGTTTTGAGGCCTTTAACCAACGCTCCTCAAAATTTTTTAGGATATCATATGCAGCTGGACCATCGATATTACAGTGTAAATCATGCCATGGTTCTCTTGGACAGCCAACTGCAGGACCCTGTTTACTTAAAACGTGATAGGCATAAGAGGAAAGACAGTGAAAAGTAAAATGATGAAAATATTAGCTTACTTTTATGTATTAACTCATTAGGCTAGCTCCGTTAACCAAAACTGGTGTACACGTTTGGAAAAATTATAACTAGAAGGGAAACGCAGAAAAATATAAAGATGTAACAGGAAAAAATACCGTAAAATTGGGATTATGATAATCCTCTTTGTGAACAGTTTCTAGCGTACAGAAAATTGGGTGCTGGGGAGTATCATAGCGCCCCTTGCACAAGTCAAGGCCTCCAACAAATGCAATGATCTTTCTCCTGAAGTTACCTGCATCAGCATCTACTATGACACTTTTCTGATGATGAGTATAGATTGTTCCAGTTTCCTGACAGGAAAAAATAAATAAAATTCCTTAAGGGGCTTATTATATTCAGTAACATAAAACACCAAGAAGAGAACAATAGGATGCATAAATCAAGAAAACAGAATATCATCCAAAGAATTCTTTGCACTTTCAAGCGAATAATTGCATTTGCCTTCAATTCGGCATATACAAACTCAAGAAGAGAGCAGATCTAACCTCATGCTTCCATAGGAGAAGGCTGACATTTAGCATGAGGTCACAGATACATGTGCTACAGCTCCGCCATTACATAGAATAGATAATTGAAATATTCATGCATTTTGATAACCCAGTAATGTGATTAAGGACCCAACCTCAAGCCTAGTCCAAAGGAAGGGCTGGCTTTCAGAGTGATTTCTAATCTCAAATAATCACTCAACTGACAAATTGTAACTTGTATTCCCAAATAAACATGCACACTCACACCCACCCACCCACCCCCACACACATATATACATATTCAGAAACACTCTTCTAGCTGCCATTTTATTTACTGGGATTTGAACATTAAGGCAATGTCAAGGAATTGAGAGACAAAGGGCATTTTTCAGAAAATAAATTATTAGAATCAAGTCTTGTATTTGCAAAGAGAATATCAAAGAACAGCCAACCTGCTGTTTTGCCCAGCTGCCTTTCTGAGCAGATCGTGGACATAGCAGCACTTCCACCGATGAATGCTTAAAAAAGCGTCTAGTTTCTTCATCGCCTGTGCCCATTACCCCATCCTGAATGTCATAGAATATGATAAAGTGAGAAGAATAAATTAAGATGATATAGCTGCTGAACAAAAATGCTATAGTAATTGAACAAATATGTTATAAATCTATCACCCTCTCCAGGTGCCAATCAGTCAAAAAAAAAACCCTATTTTTGCATGACACTCAATTTCATTAAGTTCTTAAGTTGTCTTATATGCATCAATATAGAAAAACCACTTTGCTATTAATATAGCCTATGTTTGGCTCATATTTATAAATTGTTTATACACTCAAACCACTTTTTATCCACACATTTTAAGGACCCTCAATTACTACCCACTTATCCACCACTCTTTTCTATTTATTGATAATTTAAATTGTTTCATAAACACTTCCCAAACATTCTCTTAGATATATGTATCACAAACACCCTTCAACACAGACAGCCTGAAGAGGATTACCGGAAAGCAAATCTTAATTATACTGCATGTTTATAGGATTAAGCTCAAAGATAACCACATCTATCTAGAAGTGAAAATGAAAATTGAGTAATTCCTTATTTGATCAAACCTGAACGCTCATTTTAAGTCCAAGTTGCATTAATTAAAACTATATCACTACACTTGAGTTCTATGGCTAAAGGTTTTATGCATAGATCATTCAGAAAAGGGAAACACCAACTTCTCTATTTATGAGAAGTAATCTAGAACTATAACATGTCATATATTCAATGAATTTAACAGAAAGAAAACTATAACAGTTGCTTCTTACCGATTTATACCCTAAAATACTCCTAGAAGTAGGATCATCCCATACAAGGAGCAAGACCCTCACACCTTCTTGAGACTTGACTTTCAGGATCTCTCCCAAAGTGCTATGAGTTGCATTTGGATCATCCCTAACTAGTTGAACTAGATGGTAAACAGACCAACCTGTAATGTAAACCAAACGACGAGCCTGACTAATTGCATCGTAAATATCACGCCAGCAATGTCCATGCTGATACAATGTGTCATTCGCCAGCAACAACTTTGGAAGGGAATCATCATGCACATGTGCATCTTGATAAAGTTTTACCTTTCCTCCTCTCCTAAGAGGAAAATATGTACCAGGCACGCCCTGATACCCAAGATCTGATCCCACCCCACCATGATAGAGGGGCACTTTCTCCAATGGAGTATACTGAATGGACAGGCTCAAAACAGCCCCTGCTTTACATGGCTTCCCACTTCCATTAAGTACCGGAAAAGTACTCTCAACTCTATCCCCTGCAATTATCTGCTCCACAGGGATTCCAACAGCCCCCATAATCTGTGAGCCCACAACATCGCTGTCTTTAACCACAAAGTGCACTTCTGCAGCATAATGTGCAACCGGAACATAAAAATGCTGCATCCAAACAGGATTTTCAGTGTTACTAATCACAAAAGTCCTACCAATTACAGCACCGGCTACTGAAATTGTGACATAAGGATCACTTGTATTCTTAGATGGGTTCCCTTCTGTTTTACTGCTAAAACTTGCAGGAAATCCTCCAAATATGTCACCTAGACTCTTGTGGAATAAATCCATATTTGGCAGGTTTTTGGCTTCTTTCACCCATATATCCAAATTCCCATGCAACAACAACACCCTCAGTGAACCTGTAGAGGTCTTAAATGGCACAAATTGCACACCTTGACCATGCTGTGAGCTTTCAGACATTGATTCAGAATAAGCCAAATGAGCCATATTAGCAGTCTCGTCACTCATAAACAATTTAATTCCTAAAAGAATACACTTTAATTCCACACTAAATAAAGTGAAGAGTAAAAGGGAATCCAATCAGGAAGTAAAACAAACTTAGAGATCCAAACTATTTAAACACTCGTGTATGGGCTGTGTTTGAAATGCTGGAAAAATTAACAATTCACAGTGTCTTACTTGGTGATCACAAGATGAACAAATGACAAAACACTAAGTCAAGAATTAGATCAAGCCAAGAAATGACCCAAAAGACGGGAGAGAAAAGTTTGGTTTGTTTTTCTTCTTCCAGCAAATTGACTCATTTTTTGTTATGTAAAGGGCCTATACATATATTCTTATCTGTGTTCATATTACAATTTTCAAAAGAGAGAAAAAAAAACAAAACAAAAAAAACTCAGAAGTGTACAAGAAATGGGATTTTTATCATTCTTGTTTGTGTTCGTCAACGAAAATAATAGTAAACGAAGGAAGGGTACGCCGGCAACTGTGGAAGTGTGGGTGGGTGGGTGGAGGGGTGGGGTGAGGGTGTCATGTTTGTTCATTCTTTTTTAGGGTTAAATTCACTAGTGGCCACCTGACTTTAAATTTGGTGTCTACATGGCCATTCAACTTGACTTTGTTTCATTATGGTCACTCAGTTTTATATTTAGTGTTACTATGACCAACCAATTTCATATAACGCTTCACTATGGTCATCCAATTTCATATAACATTTCACCATAGTCATTCAACTTCTTTTTACCATCTTCATTAATTTTAAACACCAAGATCATCAAATTTCATATAACGTCTTACTATGGTCATCCAATTTCATATAACATTTCACCATAGTCATTCAACTTCTTTTTACAATTTTCATTAATTTTAAAAGGGGTAAAACGGTAACTTTGCATTATATATATAAAAGAAATTTAAATAAAAACTTATTTAAAAAAAAAAACTTAAAAGAGAACTTTTAAAATAATTTTCATTTTATTGTATTTTTTTAAAGAACATTTTTTTAAAATAACTTTTTATTATTTTTTTTTTTTTTCTAAGTAAAATTTTTTAAATAAGTTTTTATTTTATTGTAAAAATGTTTTTTTTTCAATAATTTTTTATTTTAATTTATTTTTCTAAGTAATGTTTTTAAAAAATAAGTTTTTATTTTATTTTATTGTTTTAATTAACTTTTTTAGATAAATTTTTATTTTATTTTATTTTTTTATAAGTTTTTGTTTTTAACTTTTTAAAATTTATTTCATATATATGATGCAAATGTATCATTTTATTCCTTCTAAAATTAATGAAAATGGTAAAAAGAAGTTGAGCGGCCATAATGAAATGTTATATGAAATTTGGTGGTCATAGTGAAACGTTATATGAAATTGAATATCCTTGGTGAAATAAAATCAAATTGGATGGTCATGGTGATACTAAGCTCCTGTTTGATCCACA
>CAIGRQ010161100.1:0-10281 GCA_903798375.1 Fraxinus sp. D2006-0159 | reverse complement strand
TTTAAAAATATTTTATTAATTAAATCTATTAAGATCACAATATTATGTAATTTATGGTCACAGTTATCTATTAGTTACAATTACTTATGTCCTAATCACAAATCACAAATTTTATAGGTGATAACTTATTCCTCAATCACAAATTTATTAAGTTAATATGTCATATATTATTCGTTAATCACAAAAAAAAATTTTACAAGTCACAAGGTCACACATTATTTCTACGTCCCAAATTATCAAATTATTGGTCATAACTTAACAAATTTTTAGGTCACATATTATTTATTGGTCACAAATTATCGATTTCATTGTCACAATCAACCAAATAATTTATGGCAACCACCTCACCACCGCAACGACGACGACGACAATCAACACCACCACCAAATACCACCNAACAAATTTTTAGGTCACATATTATTTATTGGTCACAAATTATCGATTTCATTGTCACAATCAACCAAATAATTTATGGCAACCACCTCACCACCGCAACGACGACGACGACAATCAACACCACCACCAAATACCACCACGATGGTTGCACCACCATCATCGCCATCACAATCACCACGACCACCACAACCACCAATTATATCAACACTGCCATATATATGTACAACCACAAAAAAACTAAAACTAAACAAATCTAATAAAAGAAACCAAAAAACTGCAACACCACCAAGGGCGGGGCACCATTGCGTCACTGCAGATCTCTCTGCCATTCGCACGCTACAGATCCTGATCATCGGACGTTGTAGATTCTCGTGCACATCAATTGGTGCTACAGTCGATAATGGTGCGTAGCAGTTACAACTGATTGTAGTCATGGCATTGCCGCTGCGGTGATCCTGACGACTTTTTCCGTTGGTTGGGATAAAGAGAAAAGAAAATACAAAGAAGATTATGGTTTTGGGGGTGCGGTTGGATTGGATGGGTAGATATGTATATTAATTTAATTTTATAATATATTAACTAATATTAAACATTTAAATTATTATCTGATTTTTGAATAAAAAAACTTGTAAATCTTATTTTTGAATTGTGAAGTTGAGTGTCTAGGTAGATGTAATTTCCACTATAACTTTTTGAGACACTGTCTATTTTGTGTATGTAGCCCTACATTAACATTAGATATAATCTTACATATTGTTTAGAGTTTGAGTGGACTCTATTGACGTATCATTAAGGAATTCATCGCTATTACTCCTCATAAGACCTAATCATTTTCTCTCTCAAATTTGGAATTAGGGTTGGGCGTCAATTGGATTCTATTGATTTTGACCCTAACCTGAACACAACCCATCATCTTTGGTTTCATAAGAAATCAAACCGAACAAATGCCATGGTTGAAACTCAATCCAACCAAAACCGACCATGTGTAGAACATATCTACCATCTAAAACAAATTCAACCTAAATACTAAAAATGTTACATCCATCTAAACTCGATACGAAATTAAAAATATTATAGTTACATAATTATATTATAATCATCCAACATCAATAAAATATTCATTCCGTATATAATCATCTCAAAAGTTTCAAAGTCCATTTATACAACAAAGAAATGTGCATTAAAAAAATTAAATACTTAGGAAAAAATAAGTAAAATTTTGAATGAAATCTTTAGCAAATATTACAGCAATGCAACTACCCAAAAAACTTGTAAAACGAATGAATCATTTAGCATTGGACCTTGATAATCTTTGTTTGGTTTTGGCTTCATTAGTTCCAAAATTTCTAAAGAAAAAAGTGATTGAATTGACAATAAAGTAGATAGAAACAAGTAAAATTAACACTTGCAAGAAAAGCGATATTGTCGCTTTCCGCATGTAAAGCTTCGGCCGCAGCCAGAACATCTTCGGGACCCCTGTTAATCATCAACTCCCCCAATTTCTCGTGTATATCAGATTGAAGCTCTACTATACGTTCACTTGAAGGGTTAAGACCGGGATGATCCTCAAAAATACCATCAGAAGAACCCTGAGTACCGGACGATTGAAGACTAAAATCGTTAATAGTCGTCGTGGATTGACTCGGAGTTCTAGAATATGTATCACTGGAACTTGAATTAAGACTATCTTCATCAAATAAAAAGAGGCGTCGGATTTCTTGCATATTTATATTAATCAAATTGGTTATAATTCTCAACATCTTCCATGTTGAATGCATCCAAGTTTTGAGAAGCTTTTAGCCAATTGTGAGTGCACACCAAGACCACCATTTTAGGGATCAAAGAACTACGAAAAGGTTCAATGGTCATTTCTCTAGTACCAAAAACTCTTTTTTTTCAAGCAATAGTATCTTTTTGTTAACAATATTGGACAAGATACAATATTTACTTCTGCTATCCTACCACTGATTAAGAACATCAAAATCCTTGTTCTTTATGCTTTCACAAGCATACAATAAGTGTCTTTCTACATTATGGTTTTTTTTTTATCATCGGATCTTGATTATCTTTAGTTGGTTTTGGGCTCATTAGTTCCAAAATTTCTATGGAAAAAAGTGATTGAATTGACAATAAAGTAGATAGAAACAAGTAAAATTAACACTCGTATAAGATATAGTTATATTACATTCATCAAATTAGTTATAATGCTCAACATCTTCCATCTTGAATTCATCCAATTTTTTAGAAGCTTTTAGCCAATTGTGAGTCACACCAAGACCTCTACCATTTTAGGGATCAAAGAACTACGAAAAGGTTCAGTGATCATTCCTCTAGTACCAAAAGCATTTTTTTTTCAAGCAATTGTATTCTTGTTAACAATATTGGACAAGATATAATATTTACTTCTATTATCCTTCCACTGATTAAGAACATTAGAATCCTTGTTCTCTATGCTTTCACGAGCATACAATAAGTATCTTTCTACTTCATTTGTTTTATCTCAGCCTAATCTTTTACTGCTTGTTTTACCTTAAATCGAGAAGGATGAAGAATTACTTTTGAAATTACGATGTTCGACCTAAATTATACCTAAAGGGGGGTGAATACATGATTATGCGGAATTAAAAATTAATAATTAAATAGCAATAAGTCACGTTTAATTATTTCTAGATGATTAATCGAACAGTTCAATTTTTCTATGTTGAATTATCGCAGTTATAAGAAACAGTAATAGCACATAGAATGATCGCGGAGAAACCCTAACTAGGTAAAAATTTCGGGCACTTTGCCAATCAAAAATCCACTATAAACGAATTCTGAACTTACAGTCCGCAAAACACGACTACACTAGTACTTTCTGACATCCTGACTGTAATTCCCACAGCCCTCCTGGACTGCGTGCTCCTGCACCAACTCCCGACTTTATCAATTCATCTATCTCATGTGGATCAATGAAGAACTCAGTGTTTTCCAGCAACTAAAACTCCAGTCACCTCCCTTAATTTTTAGAACTCTGACGATGTTTAGTAAGTAGTAGTTTAGTATTTGGATTATATTGATTTGATATTTTCAACGCCAAGAAAAAATAAAATGTGAAGGTTGAAAGCTTATAGATGATTTTGATGAAGATGATATGAAGCAATGTGTTTTCTCAATGTTCAACCTTCTCCCAAAACCATTGAAAGGCTTTCTGGTATTTATATTGTAGGTTTAGGGTTGAATAAGCCAGACAGAAAGCCTTAAAAACGAGAATTAAAATTCTCTGAATAGCCCGTCACTTGAGCGAGAGCTTAGCGACGGTTGTTGCTCAAGCGAAGGCAAGGCGGTAGGCGGGAGACAATGTTTTTGTTTTAGCCACTCGAGCAAAGTCAGGGCGACATTCTAGCGAAATTGCGATGCCGTTTTTTTCCTTTTTC
Source organism: Fraxinus sp. D2006-0159 (assembly GCA_903798375.1). Lineage (NCBI taxonomy): Eukaryota > Viridiplantae > Streptophyta > Magnoliopsida > Lamiales > Oleaceae > Fraxinus > Fraxinus sp. D2006-0159. The sequence continues at coordinate 6,469 of CAIGRQ010161100.1, read as the reverse complement.
CACTCTCGAACCCTAAACCTAATACAACTTAATTTATAATATTTGCAACTTACTCCTTGACTTTTACAACATACTAATTCTAGTCCTATTTGTTCACGAACTTGCCAATTACATTAAAAACCTAACAAGCTCCCCTTTAACATTTTGTGACAAAATTACAAATCTAAAGTCAATGTAGTAAAAAATAGACTTAAAACAACTAATACTACCAAACCACGCCTTGATTAAAATGTGTTTTTTCTTTATCAAAACCTGTTGACTGAAACAGACAACTCAAAATACCCAGTATAAAAGCACGTGAAACAGTAATATAATAAACAAAATTCAAGCAGTTAATCATAAGTCATACCAAATTAAGATACAATATCAATGTAAACCTACATACCAAGAAAACAATGATATCACTAAACATCAAAACTTAATCTAGCTGAAACAAAAATATTATATACCTCCGAATCAAAGTTTTTTAAATACATCAAATGTTAATGCCAAATCAAAATTTTTTAAACATCAGTCAAAGTAACTACTCCCCCTTTTCGTCACAAATGACAAGTGATAACCTAGCAACTATGCATCACCATCAGCATCCTCACTAGAAGCTGCACCGTCATCCCAATGTCGAAGAATCCAACGCAACCCACGCTGAAGATAGTCAACAGCACCACGAAGTGTAGCAAACTCTGTAGTGTGTTAATCAACTATAGCTCTCATTTGCATAATATTCGCCATCATACGAGCCTACTGTTCAATCAGCATAGTCATCTGTCCCATAAGTGCTACAGAAGGATCAACAGAAACGGATGCAGACGGAGGAATAGACTCAGTAGGTGGATAACAGAAGTGGATGTCTAAGGGATGTCAATATGTGGTGGAGCAGAAAGAGGAGTAGAGATTTCGGAGGGATCAATAGAAATGAGGTCATCAATAGAATCAACCGGTACAGTCGAATCAACTGGCTTAGAAGAAGCAAGAGGCCTACTATAGGAAATGGTAGTGTGGCTAATCTGCCGAGAAACCCTCATAGGAACCCCATCCGAGGAACTAACCCCAAGTGCTATCACCAGGCGATAGATAAAACAAGCACAAGGAAGTCCCACACAAGTCCCCGTGACATGAAAAGCACGCAAAATCTGCTGACAGATAAATGAGGGTAGATCAACAGAGTCGCTGTGTAATAAGGCGTATAAGAAACGGACATTCTCTAATGCAACTGTGATGTGATACAGGCTACAGATTCGTGCACAAAATGCACAACAGAATCTGACGATTAGTAGGAAGAGAGCCAGTGCAGATCACATTAGAACCTCCTTCCAACAGTGTGTTAAACACCATCGAACGGATAAGAGAGTCTGCCGAAAGGGTATCAGCCAATAAATATGGAAACAAATGGTGAATGAAACTAGGAATATGAGACTAAACTAGACACGCATCCGAAGTGATCTTAACTAACTTACCTCTAAGGAACACCCTAAACGTAGATCCGCTAACGTCTTGAGTGTTAACATAAAACTTCTGAATGAGTAGACTCGGTGGAGGTATTAAATAAAAAAAAAAGGTTCCCAACCTAGAAGTGAAAATGGCAGCGAGTTCGGGAGAAGATCAGATAGGATAACCTCTTACTCCACTAACACAGGATGTAACGAAAATTGGGTCCCGAATACCTCCTGAGTAGTGTGGATATGAACCGGGATCGACGGTAGGATATAGGCGCACTAGATGTCTGTGCAGTCATCCGTTCTCGTTTAGACGGCATCTAAGAAGTAGATCAGAGACACACGTCAGATAACGACAGGAAGCCGACATCGGGACAGTGCTTTAACGTCATGACGTGGTGCCGTGACATCATGACACGATGCTATGAGGCATGTCGTGATGGCGTGACATGATGCCATGACATGCACCGTGATAGCGTGTCATAGTAACTTGACGTCACGTCGCGGTGTTAACATCAAATTCAATATAAATGACACCAAAACGACAATCTAATGACCAAAGTACACTCCAATGCGGGAAAGTACAATGTCCATGAAAAATGACTCGAAAAGGCAAAAAGAAATGGTAGTGAGAGAATTTATTGAACACTTGGCGTGCGACGACAATTCCAAACGATCACCAAGCATCCAACAAAGTGGAAACCACCCCAATCACACATGTCTTACCCATTCTCCAATAAAAACCAAAGCAAGGTAAGAAATTAACAACAAACAACCATGAAGAACCCTAATACAAAGATAGAACTAATTTCGAAAAAGTATTAATGAAAATGATGCAAAATGGTATGGAACCACAAGAACATGACCCAAATATGACATTCACATGGAAAAATCAAAGCTAGAATCAACAATAAATCAATCCCCCCTCCCCTCCCCAAAAAAACATAATGAAAAGATAAGGATTTCGGATTTTACCTTTAAAAATCACGAATTGGGAAGAATTGGCACTAAAATCACATTCAATGTTGTTCAATATAGCAATAGTGAAATAGAATCAAGAAATTGGAGGAAAAATGGTGAGGAAGTGGAAGAAAATGAAAAACAAAGAACATAGGGCATTGTTTTAAACGGATAGTCGCTCTAGCGAGAGGCGAGCGCTAGGTGAGCAAGACAACCTCTGCTTTTATCGCTTGAGCGACACTCAGCAATAAGCTGGCGAAAAACATGGCACATATCACCGAATTTTTGAAATTTCAAAAAATAGGCCATTTTTTTATTTCAATTCAGCCTCCGGCATACAGATGAACTCAAAGATTCACGTCTTCACAAATATTTCATTATCAATAAAAAAAAAAATTCTGCGTAGTCAAATCAAGTTCAAGTGGAGTAAAGTATATGAGTAACTCACGTGTGTTAAGTGCCATTATTTTCTCGTAAACATGACTTTAAACCTTAAATTTTTGAGAAAAGACATGCGAAACATCACTGTCAATAAGTGTATTCCTCTACTTATGAATGTCAAACACATAATATTATTAGGACTTTAAACTGAAGCTCATTCAAACATATTTTTCTTTTCTCCAGCTGAGTTTGAGCATATATTATTATTATTATTATTATTTCTCATATCATTTTTCTCAATTACTACATCTTATGTACAAACACTTTCCATTGAACTACTAAAATGACCTCAGTAATGAGCTTTATGCCAGTTAACCCGAGTCAGTTGACCATATACACCAACTTATGAAAAACCCCGTAGGCTTAATTGTTTGAGTTAAATAGGCTCCGAACAAAAGTATAAGATGGACATTTTTTTTTTATTTTAGATAAGGTCATATGTGAGCTTGGTCATTTAAATGAAGGTCAATTCAAGTTCAAAGTCACCCTACCAATATATGTCTGCCATCCTAAATCTCACACCTACGGTCCAGACTCACTCACAAGATCACAATGTGTGCTGTGCAGATGGTACATGAAGAAACATATACTCGGTATTCCATATTAAACCTAATTAAGTAATGGAAACTACAGTACTGATCAGATGAATGCATACTTGGTAACAAACACAGTAGTTAAGAACATCATGAAATGTCAGTAGCACAATAATTTTTTTTTTAATTTTTTGAAAAGAAAATCAAGAACTTTAAAATCAAAACAAAAATTAAAGCAATAAAAAAAAATAACAAACAAATGAGATGCACACAAGAATCAAAGGACTTAATGAATTGCACATGCATGTACCTAAGTACCTAATCAAAGAGGTACATGAATGTTCTTACCTTTAAGAGTATGATCATTTTCACGACGTCACAGGTCACTCTTCTTAACCCAAACCTTATTAGAAGTAGAAGTGATTCTAGTTAACTAGTCATCATCTCAATTAAGTGGCTAGCTTGATTGGTGAGGAAGTTAACATTGCTCGAGATATCCTGACTTCTACTACTAGTCGTGAGTTTACGACATCTAGGTCTTGTGTGTTCCAGTACACCACAATTGTGACAGATGGGAATAAACTTAGGTTCAAACCTACGTGGAGGTTGTCGCTGATTTATATGACGATTGGTCCTACGTTGTCTAGTAGGCTTTGAACATAAAACTGTCTTATCATTTGTTCAGGATTAGCAGCATTCCTAACTTTGTTGGTGACTGGAACAAATGTGGTCTTGGATGTATTAGTAGTAATATTGCAATTTTGAACATATCCTAGACCGTGCCTATTTTTAGCAGGCTTGTTCATCCCTAACAGATTTTCGAGTTTCTAAGTACCAGTCATGAATGAATGAAGATAAGTGTTAGATTTTTCTAGATCACTTGTTAAGGATTTAAATTTAGCTTCTAAGTTCTCATTAATAAGTCTTAACTCACTCACATTTTTGGTAGAGTCCTAAAGATCAGCTACGAGTTTCTCTCACACTCTTTAAAGTTCATTAATCTTTTTCAGTAAGACTTTATTGACCTTTTTGATTTTAAAACTCTTCTCAAATAGATGTTGATAAGACTCATGAATATCGATTTCATCCTCAGAGTCATTATCAGAATTCTCACTATGTTCTTCAATCTCCACCTTTTCACTTTCCTTATTAGATTCAATCTTAGCTATAGAGTAAAAGCCATAAAGTTTTGTTCATCCTCACCGTCGAAGTATCACTCTGAATACTTGAATCTGATTCATCATCACTGAAGGTCATTCTTAATGCCTTACCCTTTCCTTATTCAAATTCTTCTTCAAGTTAGGACGTTCATTTCTATTATGACCAAAACTTCGATACTCATGGAATCTAACTGACTGGATTTTCTTACTAGAAGTCCTACATTTATTTTTATCACACTTATCTTTCGAGAATTTACTAGGGACATCATTTTTCCTATCTTGAGATTTTCTCCTATTCCTCATCGCTTTCTGGAATTTCTTAACGAAATATGTTATTTTGTCATCTCTAAGGCTCTCAACATCAGTAGACTTACTCTCTTCTTCCCTAATGATGTTCATGACTATGGATTTAACCTTCTTCGATTGAGATATGGTGAGTTGATAAGTTTGAATGGATCTTAACAGTTCCTCTATTTTAACTGCAACTAAGTCCTTACTTTCTTCAATAACGGTGATCTTAGGTCTAAACCTTTCAGGTAGGGAACTAGGGATTTTTTTAACAATTTTAGACTCGAAGATCTTTTCACCTAGGTTGAAGCTGGAGTTTACTATGTCATTAATCTTCTAATTCATCGAACGATTCATCATCATTCATTAACATTTTTGGTATCCTCGTGTGTGGTCTCTAAGATATCACAAACCTGTTTCGTAGTTTCACACATAGACACTCTCTTAAACTCCTCTACAGACACAACCAAGCCCTTTACTATTCCAGTTGCAATTAGCTGCTTGATCTTTGGTCCAAAGAGAAATGTTAGTGGACCAGCAACAGTGGATGAAGGTACAGTCCAACCGCTTTATACACTAATCCAAATACAATCATCCAATACTTTAAGAAATGCTTTCATTCAAACTTTCCAGTATGCATAGTTGCTTCCATAAAAAATGGAGACACGGATAAAGACTTACTCATCTAGATTAATTTATGGGTCAGGAATCGAAAATGTGGCTGTGATAACAATTGAAATTATGAGGTTCGACCCAAATTACAACTAAAGGTGGGTGAATATGTGATTATGCGAAATTAAAAATTAATAATTAAATAGCAACTTTTAATTATTTCTATATGATTAATCAAACAGTCCAGGTCTTCTATGTTGAATTACCGCAGTTATATAAAAATAATAACAGCACATAGAATAGTCACGAAAAAATCCTAATTGGGTAAAAAATACGGGCACTTTGTCAGTGGAAAAATCCATTATAAACGAATTTTGAACTTACAATCCGCCAGATACGACTACCACCCGTATTTTCTGACCTCCTAACTGCAATTCTCACAACCCTTCTGGATTGTGTGCTCCTGCACCAACTCCTTACTTTCTAAATTCGTCAATCTCCTGTGGATCAACGAAGAACTTCACATTCTTCAACAACTGGAACTTCAGTCACCTTCTCTTGATCTTTAGAATTCTGACAGATGTTTAGTAAGTAGCAGTTTAATATTTGGCTTATATGGATTTTATATTTTCACCTCCAAGAATAAATCAAATTGTGAAGGTTGAAAGCTTATAAATGATTTTGATGAAGTGGATATGAAGAAATATGTGTTTTCTCAATGTTCAACCTTATCCCACAGCAGTTCAAAGGTTTTTTGGTATTTATAATGTAGGGTTAAGGCTGAATAGGTAGGACAAAAAGCCTTAAAAACTCGAATTAAAATTCTCCAGATAACCCTGTCGCTCGAGCAAGAGCTTAGCGGTAGGCGACCAACAAGTTATCGCTCGAGCAAAGGTAAGGCGGCAGGCGGGTGGCAATTTTTCTATTTCTACAGCTCGAGCAAAGTCAAGACGACATTCTAGCAAAATTGCGACTCTACTTTTTTCTTTTTTTCCATTCTCAAACCCTAGATCTAATACAACTCAATTTATAATATTTGCAA
>CAIGRQ010161049.1:0-22332 GCA_903798375.1 Fraxinus sp. D2006-0159 | reverse complement strand
AGATTATATCCAAGGTTTCTCAGACTTTTAGCGCAGCTGCTGGAGACATAAGTTCTTGTAGCAAATAATTGTTTTTAGCCGTTCAAAGATATTGTAGAAGAAGTATAATATCATTTTTTTTCCTTGCACGTGAACAACCTAATTTGTTTGTTACTTTATTTCAGTCAATTACTCACTGCCACCTATGACATGCTTGAACATTAAGAGTTACAAGATGAGAGGTTGCCTGCAACAGTACTTCATATGACATAATAGAACCAAACAGACTAATCTTCTTGAATTGAAAATGTTGTAATAGGATTCAAACATATTACCACCGAGCTATGTCTAAGAAAGATTAGAAAGAGAGCATCAAAGCTTTCATTCTTTAAATTATAGTTATGGCAGTTGTATTAATGAAGGGAATTTTGTAGAAATTCAAGTGTCATTCTAGATTAGACTAAGCTGCTGTTCATTCGGATAAAAATTAGATTTTTAGTAGATTTTGATAAAATTGGTGAATACTAAAATGTGTGGTTGAAAAGGTGATAAAGTTGAGGGTCCCATGTAATGTGCGTTTATAAATGAGTTTGAAAAAAAAAAAAAAAACAAGTTTTAAGAAATGGGGGTCAAACAAGGGCTAAATTGGTGGAGAGAGGGCAAACCTTAAGGATTGAAGAAAAGGTTAAATTATTGACCTATTACTGAACACCCATCATCAAATATGACATGACTGAGGTAAGCCTGTAAGGTATGCCTAAACAGAGCGGAAAATCCTAATAGAAGGGATTGTAATGTATGTCATACTTTACTTGCTTGATCCTCTTTTCAAACATGGGATAAAAATAAGGTTCAATAGTTCGCGATTCTCATTTTTTGGAATCCGCACAAGAGATAAGAAGTGATGAGGTAAGATGCACCAAAATCATGTGGAGAAGTCTAATACGTAAAGGCTTTTGGACTCTACATCACATTTCATGTGTTCGGCTCTCAATAACTTTGTATACTAGGTGGTTAGAAAGCTTTGGGCCACTTTTAAGTGCTTACATGGCTATCTTAAACTGGTAAATCATTCATTTCAGATTTAGTAATTATAATGATTCAGCATTATGGCATTTATTCAAAAGGGTTTATTTGCGTCCATATGATTTGCTCCACAAGATGAATAAATAGCAATTTAACTTCTTTTTGTCTTATTATAGTGGGGCACAAATTTCATCATTTACTAAAATTTTAAATATCAAAGTTGAGGGTTAAGATACATTTTACGCTCTTCCCTACTCATCACCCCGCTTTGATTTCCAGGATTTATCATTTTTCTTGTCATTTTGATTTATTTTTTGTGCTTGCATGGTATGTTACGGCGTTTCCACTATTTTGTCTCTTTGTGATAAAATTAGTAAATACAAAGTGAATGTGAGTATTCTCTCTCCAATTATTATTGTTTTGTATAAAGCCTTATTATTTCTCTTTCTTCATTTATTGGTAACACCTCTCTACTATATTACTTTTAAGTTTTATGACTATGTATCCATTTGGCAAAATTTATAAATCATTTATAAATGGTTAAATTTTATTTTCAACCATATATTTTAATAGATCTACAAGTACCATCCACTTATTTACTATTAATTTCTATCTATTTTATAAATTAAACCATTTATAAATTCTTCCCAAACAGAGGCTATTATATTTCCATAGTAGCTCTGTTAGCTTTTCTATATTCTAACATGTTTGGTGATGTAGACTCGACAACAAGGTAGATTTTTTTGAAAATGCATTTTTCTCTTTATTTTTTCAATCACACATTCTTCATTTAAATAATTTACATGCAACTCAAAAACTTTTACTTCATTTTTTACCAAACATTCTTCATCAATCTACTGTTCTAAAATGCGTTCTATCTAAAAAATGGGGCTCAAACAAACTAATAATTTAGGTTGGCCAATATATGTTGAAGCCCAGTTTTCTTAAAGGGAAATAAAAAGAAAGCCTTGAATAGGGGCTCGGGGCCAACTCATTTGCACACTCTTAAAAGTTCTTGAAAGAATTTTTTTTTTTTTTTTTTAAAAGGTGATCAAAATTTTATAAATCAATCAATGCATAATACACAGGGAGTGTACAATCATTTTAATTCATTTTTTGGAATTACATCCTACATTTTTTTATTTTTTTTTTTGAAAGGTAATCAATTTTTTTATAAATCAATGCATAATACACGGGGAGTGTACAGTCATTTTAATTCAGAAAAGAACGACATGAAATTAAGCAGCCCATCTATATGCCTAATAGCTGCCGTATTAAACCAAGTATACAATGTTAGATAAAATAATTCCTAATCTGCTCCTTAGTCCGTGATTGGTCTTCGAACAACGGTTGTTTCTTTCTCTCCACAAGTACCAAACGATGCACCCCGGAATAAGATCCCAAACGAATTTACTATCCTTATTTCGAAACTTTCTCCTCCATGCCTTTAACATGTCCTCCATGCGCCTTGGCAATATCCAATCCATATGTTGTGATGCCAAAATATCATTCCATAGTAAGCGAGCAACATCACAGTGAAGAAACAGGTGGTCAATTGTCTCCCCGTCCCTCTTGCACATATAGCACCATTCTCTAACATAGAAGCCCCTAATACGAATATTGTCCACCATATATATCTGTCCTCTAACCGTTGTCTAAAGTAAAAATGTCACTCGAGGGGGCAGTTTGTATTTCCAAACCATCTTCCAGGGAAATGAACTCCCTTCAATTCCCAATAAGGATTTAAAACCGTATAAGCTAAAAAAATTAGATAATTTCATGGATGTAGACTATGCAGAAGAGGCCATGTTTATAAGCTCTTACAAACTTGACTTACAAATAACTACTTGCCAAAAGCCAACCCATCAATATGTGGTAAGACACGAGGGCTTAAATACCACCAAAATGAGCTTAAAATTCATTAGTCATTGCAAAAGCTTATAAGAAAATCCTAGAATTCATAAAATAATCGCAATTTATGAAATGCATAATATAAGCTTCTAATTTTTTTTATGCTTCAATTATTGCCTGGAATGGAGGAAAACTTGCTCTCGAGTTTTGACTTTCCACGGCTATTAGATCGCTCTAGTGTTTTGACTGCCAATGATTATTTGGTTGTCCTATCAATCATTTCCATTGTTTTTGCTTGTTCTTCCGTCTTGTAAAATCAGTTTTTCCATGTAATGATTTTTTTTTTGTTTGCGATAAATTTTACTGTATAAATTTGCTTCTGCAATTTGTCCATGTAGCGTATCTTGAATAGTGAAGTCTGTATGTGTATTTTTCAATGTCTTTCAATCTAATCAGATGATAAGATTGTTCAATCGACTTGAACTAAAATAAGGGGGAAAAACTCTCTACAATTGAGATTGAACTCAAGAAAAATTAAGAACTATTACTATTGAATAATGACGAGTTAATGAACCACAATGGAGGAGCCTGAATTCTCACTTGTTCACCAAAAAATAAAGTCAACTGGAAACTCTAAGAATTACGATACTAAGATACCTTAAAACAACTTGTAAAAGGAAACAAGATACTCTATTGCATCCTTTTCACTCTCCCAAGAAGTGTGCATATAAGCTATGTTGTCCATGAACCACAAAATTAACATCTTTGCATTCTGAAGATACCTTTCCCCCCTTCAGTTCACTATATATACTCCAAGATCTCTTTCTCATGCATATGCTTGTATCTTACAAAAATTTGTTGTTTTTGGATTGTAATTCATGAATACTTTGTGTTAAAGACAAGATTTAAATGATATACATGTGGCTTTCTCTAACGGCTTAAACTTTTAGATTGAGTGGTTCCACACATGGCTATTTTATTTATCATTAATTTGAATCAACAAGGCTACTTTTCTTTAAGATCGCATTTATGAATTCTGTGTTGCAAACGCGGATGGTTTCCAAAATATAGTATAATCTGGTCCACTGGCCTCGTCTCATTCTGAGCATTTGGCCTCTTTGACATTTTTGTTTGATATTCTCAGGTCGTGATATAGTGGCAAGTTTTATGATTAAGAAGCCAGCTTCTTTTCTCGACAACTATGTCATACAACTCGAGAATGATATTTTTGAAGAAATAAGTTTCCCCACAACAAAAGTACAGACAGTTCCCCCCTCTCATCCAGTTTTAACTTTGTTACTGTTTTTTATATATTTGTATTGATTCTTGCTCTCCCCATAATATAGTTGTCTTCTATGACAGGTGGAAATAGTAACTTTCACACCAGCTGGATCAAACACAACAAATGTAGTGTTTGCAGTTGAATCTGATGTAACAACCCGCAGTTTAATAAGATCTTCTTTTGTCTCCTTGGTTACTCATGTATCGTACCTGCATTTGACTCCATACTTGTTTGGGGATCCTTTTTCTTTTGAGGTGCTCAAATTTAAAGGAGGGATTACTGCTAGTCCTGATCAGAAGGCATTCCTTATGCAGAAAGTTCAGATCCGTTTCAACTTTACTTTGAACTTTTCCATCGACGAATTGCTGAATAATTTCGACGAACTTACCAGCCAACTGAAGTCAGGCTTACATCTTGCTTCTTATGAGGTCCACCAATATTTTTCTTTTTCTTTTTCACCATGACGAGTATTGTTTTATCATCAAGTGAAGCATCTTTATTCTTTCTATTTTTTTTTACTCAGTCATGTTTGGTCAAGCTTGAAGTTACGTAAACATTATAAATATGCAAAATCTTTGGAAATATGATTAGATTCATGAACGTCACTAGTTTTGAAATTCTGTATGTTTGATCGATGATATTTCCTTTGAGAGTTTGTGATGATTCTGTACAACTAATAATCTTCTTTGGCTTGTTTTCTGCGATTCAGAACTTGTACCTTAGCCTGACAAATCTGAAAGGTTCAACAATGACTCCACCCACTACAGTTGAGACGCAAGTTGTTTTGGCAGTGGGAATTAATCCCTCGAAATCCAGGTTAAAGCAGTTGGCTAAAACCATCACCGATCCTCATACCAAAAATCTTGGACTGAATAACACTGTATTTGGTCAGGTTAAGCAAGTTCGTCTTTCATCTCTGTCCCTCATCAATGTTACCTCACCATCACCACCATCTCCATCTCCGTCTCCATCTCCTCTGCCACCATCCCACCACCACCACCACCACCACCACCATCACCATCATGATCCTAGTCTTGCACCTGGTATTTCACCTGCACCGTCAACAGGCAAAAATGGACCTGTTACCGGGAAAGAATCACCAGATCCTACGCCTGTGCCTGTGCCTGCACCTGTACCTGCACCTGCACCAGCACCAGGGAAGAGTCAAGTGGCGAAGCCTCCTGGTTGTCATTTTGGTTACAAAAATAGGTTTCCCCGGAAACCCAATGAGCATTCTCATATTACACCTACAGCATCTCCGGTTTATGCACCACGTGTTGCTCCTTCACAACCACCTCAGCAATCTGATCCACCGATAACTGACGTACCTCCAGCTCCTGCCACAAACCCATCATCAAATGTTGCTTACGATCATATCCACCCCCCATCAAAGGGTGATAATGCAAGGCCTCCAGATGTATTGCCATTAGTTTCACCTGCTCTTTCTCCATGTGAGTATTTGTTTCTTTGGATGTTTATAGAGTATACCTCAATCCCATGTGAGCAATAGTTTTGATAATGTTGTCATTCGTGAAAGGTGTTCATTTCGTTCTTCTGAACCAGTATATTTCTTTTGCAGCCTCTGCAGGTACCTGTTCCTTTAGTTTATGGGCTTTTCCGCTGTTTCTACTCTTTACACATTTGTGGCAGTACAGAATGTGAAGCGTTTTTGTTGTGGCAATACACTCTTCAAAAACTGTGAAACTTGTCCCTGTAATATCATCACACCCGAATTAAACAGAGGGACAGGAGGAATTTTGTAAGTGGGAGCAATGCCAAAAGGGCACAACTCACGAGTGATTAAGAAACTATATTACTGTCTTGGGCATGTAAATATTTGTTTGTACTATCGGCGGGTTAAATGCATTCGGGTCAAAGTCACAGAGGTGACGGGCCTGTGATGACATGTTACTCGGCCTTATTGTGTATGATATCACTTCTACATAAATCGAAGGAGGGAAATTGTAATGAAGCTATGCTAGATGTACAGGGGATTTTGCCAGATTTTGTACAGGATGCCAGGTGTCAACATTTAGTTGGTTTGTTTTAATTTTTTTGGTGCCAACATCCAATCCAAAAAAGCCATCTTTCTCCCTGGCAATAATCTGGCAACATTATTCTGTACAAGTGGCTTAACACAATTGTAGTACACCAGCGTTTTGTTTATGTTCTCCTACAAGTCCCATGATTATTCACACTAATTGGCATAAGAAACATGCTTGTTATGCTCGACTGAACTGAATTTGTCCTAGTTGTTTGGGGAGGGCGTAAAACTAGTTATACATATCGCGGTGAAGATTGGATTTAGACATAAATAAGTGACGGTATGAATTAAAATCCAAGACATTTGTTTATTTCGATACTATGTTGAACAACTTGATCAATTAAAAATATGCATTTTTTTTTTTTTATTTAAAGTTTATCTTCGACAATTTGGTCGACCGGTTGTCTGGATGCCGATGAAACCCATAAGCTCAATTTAACCAAATTGGACATTTGGCCCCCTTGACATTTTCATGTGCTCTGGTTTAAACGTGTACTTTGATTTTCATTCAAGCCACGTCTTTGTCACTTCAATGACTAACGTACCAAATAAATTCGTGGATTGCAATTTTCTTTTCTTTTTATTCTCAATATTCTATGTCCAGCAATACACTATGAAAAATACTTGAGAGTAGGCCATTGAAAAGTAATATCAAGATTCCAAAGAGTAAGAAAAGCAAAATGCTAAATTGGCCATAAATCACAAAAAAGTTTGATTCTTTTCCTCATTTCATAATGACTTAATGGTCCCTGTGCAGATATACCAAACAAAAAAATTTGAAAAAAAAAATCTTTAGCTGAGAAGGGATGAATGACTCTTGATCAACTTGAACGCAAAATTTGTCAGACAAAATAATATAAAAATACATTTAGTAAATGAAGAATAGAAAGAAAATTATTGCAAAAATAGATTACGGAATTGGAAAATAAACTAATCACAATACTATATTTATGGAGATGGAATTACAAGATTCGGTCCCTTATCGTAAGTGTTTGAAGTTTATTTACCGTATGTCTATCAGGATACACAACGAAACAGTAGCAAGCATATCACCAAACTTTTACGCCGACAAATTGAATTTTGCATAAACACTATTAAGGGACCAAACTTGGACTCAAGATTCATGCCCACAAGACGCGCTTGCACACGAGTTGAATGTCCTGAGATGTTAATCGAGTCCATGATTTGCAACTCCTCGCGTGCTGGAATGAGAGAGCATCTATGCTATATGAGTTTATACCTTCATAAAATGTAGTCATATGTGAACAAGTATTTTCCTCATTATTTCTAAAATGCGGGACAAAATTTTTTTAACTTCCCCTTCAATATTTTTTCAACTTCAATGGGTGCTCTTAAGCTTTAATTTTTCATTCACCCAAGCATCATATTGAGAATGTAAAAATACGATTTCGATGTTCTTGTGGAGGTGAACACAAATTTACTTTAATCTTTCAAATAGAAAGAAATGAGTCTCAATCAAAATTATGCCAAAATACAATAATTTCTAACAATCTACGGCATGAATGAAAATTGAGAGAGACCATGGGATAGTAGTCGCGAGTTTATTGAAATATGCAGTTATAAATATATATTTATTTTTTTAAGAATGATTTATAATGAAGGCTAAACTTACCAATTGATTTGAGTATAGGACAACTAGATCATTAGGAGTCAATTGTGACTGCCACGTGTAAAAGGACAAGTTAAAGACTATAAAGGCATAAAAAAATGTACCCTAGCATGGTCCACGATGCCCAGGTCTCCAACTATGCTCTCCTTGGAGCCCCATTTTATAGAAAAATGTATTTTGAAATAGTAAATTTTTGGAGAATAAGTGGATAAAAATAAGAAAGAGTTATCGATTTACGTTTAATATTATTTTAACGAAGAACGTGTGATTGAAAATAAATTTAGAAAAAAATATATATATTTTTTTTGGAAATGAAGCTCAAACAAGGGTTATATAAAAAGGAGACTAATGTAATATTTTCTTTTGGGTCAATCATAGATCATTGAACTTCTATCGTAGTTGCATTTGGGTTTATAACCTTTCATTTAAAGCAATTAAATTACTGAACTTTAATTTAAAAGCAGTTATCCCATATCATTTAGATTTTATTAACAAGTCTACCAGAATTCACTGGCATATTCTTTAAGGGTTAATTTCATAAACGGTCACTGTTACCTAAATATTACAAAACGATCACTGAAATTTCATGCGCTTTCACAAACGGTCACTAAAGTTTTAATTTGTTTCACAAACGGTTATTGAAGGACCGTTATAATTTTAATTCAAACTTAAATGATCAAACACGTGGATATAGAAGATTGACCACCTCAAATGCAAATTTCTTTTAAATAAGAATACATTATATTTTTATGTGAACTAAAATAAATAAAAATACATTAAAAACTAGGAAGTCTATGCACGATCGCACAAAAATATAGAAAAATATTTATCTTTCATATCTAAATTTATGGTTTTGTATGTACATAGTTTGAACGAGAATTAAAATATCATTTTTATAATTTCTATCTAATTTACTCAAAAGGTGACACTTAATAACAAGAAATTTGCACATGATGTGGTCAAGCTTCTATGTCCACGTGTTTTAGTCCTTTAAGTTTGAATTAAAATCAAAACGGTCCTTCATTGACCGTTTGTGAAACACATTAAAACTTCTGTTACCGTTTGTGAATGTACGTGAAATTTCAGTGACGATTTATGCAAGTTTTAAACTTTAGTGACCATTTTGTAATTTTTAGGTAAATTCAGTGATCGTTTGTAAAATTAACCCAATTTGGTTAAAATCAATTTTTTGGTCTACTAATAGTCAATTGGATTATTTCCATCTAATTAGACTTATTCCATCTAATTAGACTCCAACTGCATATTTTCGAAAGGTTAGGAATTTTTGTTGGTACAAATTGAAAGTTGCTTTAATTTTCCCAATAGATAAGGAGAACAACTAATGTTTCTTGAAAGAACCCAAATATATAGTATTAATGAAGTGTATAGAAAACATTCTTCTCCGAATTTAAAAATGCTCTATACTATGCATAAAATGCTTCTCATTTGTGAATTCCCTTCGAGATGATGTAAAATAGAGGGAAAATTAGAAGCCCCTACATCAATATTATATGATGTGCGCATAAATTATTTCTTTTTGTCCAGTGTTAATGTCTCGTAAATTTTTATATGGCCTTTTCAACTATAATTGACACATTCACAATCTTTATCTTATCTAAAATTAGTAAAACATTGAAAAAATAATAATAATAAACTTAAAACTTTGCTTATAAAGTTAAAAAAATTTCCATGTGTAAATCTTTGAAAAACACTACTATTTTACCAAACTTTTGGCCAATATGCTATAAATAGTTTTTAACTCCACCCACTTCTCAAGCACGCCACACTCAGAACATTTATGCAGAAACATCAAACCTCATTATCAAAATCCAGTTGGATCAGTAAACGAATATATTCACAAAAATGAATAAATCATCATAAAATTTATGTACAAGGAAGGGTAGCTAAGGGAGTAATAGAAACGGCATCTTCAACATCTAATGCATCGTCTAAAACGACTTCGTCAACAATCTAACTGAACTCTCCTTCCTCAGACCCTGCAACATGCACAAGGGGAATGACTATAAATGGTGGCTTAAATTCATGGATGCCACCACTTCTTTTTCTTCAACCCCACCTCGGGTAATTCTACATGCAAACCGAACAATATGAATACAAAGTAGAAAAGAAACATAAAACGCCATTCGACTTTTGTTTATTCAGCAGAGGAAGATCATGAGAAATTTAGACAAAAACACAATTTTAAATAAACATTTACCTCCTAATGGATAGATTGAATTATAGTGCACTTCAGCCCAGAAACTCAAGAATATAACTGCAGTGAACATAGAAACCAACTGTTATGACTACCCTAAAATCCAAAGAAGAAAATTATTCCCCCAAAAAAGGACAATTTATTGATTAAAATAACATATCAAGATATATACATATAGATAGAGGGATAAGTAAAACAGAGGAAACAGACAGTATTGTGATATACTATTACAGTTAACAAAATGGGAATGGAGATTGTGTGTTGTAATCAAAGTATAAAACACAGAACAAAAGGGATAGGGTTCTTTATGTTATGTCGGTAGGGTCCATTTGTTTTGCGGTTATATAGGGGAAAAGGGAAAAGGAAATTTCGGGGAGATAAAATACAGAATCTATTGAGATTTTCTCACTTTTTTTCCTTTCCTTACATTTTCATTTGAAATTAACAGAACCACATTCTAAGGAAATATTTCTCTATGAAATCAAGCCACTTTCTTCTTACACTGAAAAACTAAATTACTTGTTGCATTAATAGTTTGCAAAATTTAGCATTTCAAAACAAACCCATAATTTTCTAGGCATTTAAACTTGTTCCAAATGATGCTAGATTTCTATTCGTTAATCTACATCAACAAATCATTAAAAATAAAAAAAGAACTTGAAACTTACTTCTGTTTGACTTCTTAGTATGTGGAAGAATCTCGATATAGCACGTATCCTTGAATGACGTAATGACAAAGATCTTGACACCATACTGCCACAAAATTCTTTAAGTTATAAACCAATATTTTAAATAAAAAATATATCGTGAAAGATAGCAACAAAAACTCGATCAGAACCCGCTGTCATTGAAAGTCCAAAGTGGAGAGAGAGAGAGAGAAGTTTCTTTAATATTGCTTAACGTGACCCAAGCGGCACCTTAAGATCGTTCAAATGAACAGGTGCAAACATACTATTTTCAATGCTACAGATTGATCATTTCATTATGCAGTATATACCCATGGTCACTACTGACTTCGTACAGTAACAAGAAGCTATTATCTACTCTTCAAGATCAGAGAGCATAGCTCTTGAAAACCACGCGGAATTTATGCATTGCATCCACACATGTACAAACAAAACACAGAGAGAGAAGAAAGCAGGAAGGAAATATACTGAATCTGCGGCAGCCTGCAACGTGACATGATCACCCCACTCCCCTGCCCTGCAATCATGCAGTGGAGATTAGACAAGTAGATAGTGACCTGATTCTGTCAAAAGATCAGACAAGAAAGAAGCTACATATGAAATGGTACCATACTTCTTTATTTTCTGCAAATAGCCTACATAAGCCATGGGAACATAATTTTCATACAGTTCTCGATGTGACTTCAACTGATGGTGGCAATTTAAAAATAAAAGCAACGTTAAAATCCGAAACAATGTGGCACTGAAAAGAATCAAATGAATTAATACGAAAGTGAAATGCACATCTCATTGGCAACAAATGCAAAGAAACCTGGTTGACAACTTGTTCTCTCACAAATTTGTGATGCTCTTGAGTACGATATATTTGATCTGAAAGTGAACGAAACTGCAAAACGAACATTTAGAACTTAGAGTCCATGAGTCATGCCTTCTACAAGTTCAATACATATGAAGATGGCTAGCACTCAGAGGTACAGAAGAAGCGCTTCACTTTGATTCGAAATTTTTAATATATATACAGCATCAACTATCAATTGCCCTGAAATAGGAACACACTTAAAAAAGAAGATCCTACAGATTCTGAAACTTGAATCCCTTAAAAAAGAACGGTCATAACTTGGACATGACTCCATTCATTGCTCATAAAAAGTATACAAAATTTGGCATCTTAAACAAACTAGCGTGGATCATGTTGAGCACATACAAAAAAATTAGCATGCCTCGTCCAAAATTTTCAAATTATTTTTTCCTTTCTTTCTTTCTCGTTTGATGGGCTGGCAAGTAACAGGCATGCTATTGACACCTATATTAAATGCCGTGGGGAAAACACTACACTTGTAAGACAGGAAAAACTAACAAGTAATTGACTTTTTCAAGATGCTATTCTGATAATCAAAAGCTAAACAGAATAACAAGAAATAATCAGTTTTCCAATTATAATTCTGCTAAATAGAATAGAAGTGGGCAAGCCAATTCTTGAAATAACAGGATAAACTGGCGATGCAATTTTTCAAGTAACGCATCAATCGATTAGAAGAACACGTCCACAAGCATGCATAATGTGTACAAGCGTGCATCATACAGGTATTAATGCTTTGATATTTAGGGAAGACGTGCCATCAATCTGCAATTTGCACTAACATTTAAAAGAATATAGATTGTTCATGTACAAGTGTAGATAGAGTCCAGGGATGTTCAAGAACCAACCTGACAATTACCATCCCCGGAAATTTTTAGCTCCACCAGGTCATACAACTGCAATCTGATTAAGACAAAAAATGATGAGTTAAAAGGCACCACAGTTAGGGCCGGACAAAACTCTCGAACCGAACCGGATCGAGTGGTTCTTCATAAGTTAAATACCCAAACGGATATCTGAATCGAGAATCGATGAGTTTGGGTCGATTTTTCGTTTTAGACCAAGAACCGAATAATCGAATAAGAATCGAATCTGAATAATTTTTTTTAATTTTTTATATTGAATTAATTAAATTATTTTATTTTTATAACTTTTAATTTATATTTCATTTTCTTTATGTAGACAGTAGACTGTTTGAAACAAATGAATTATTGATATGGACCACCGATGTTTTAATATTAGTACCTACTTTTTGGTATTTGTATACATTGAATTAATCTTATTGGACGGCTTGTTATTTATATGTTTTTAAATTGAGCTATGTTAATTTGTAAAAGTTACGAATGAACATGTCATTAGTTATATTTATGTAGTGTTGCTGTAAATGTTAAAAAATTTAATTATGGTGCGGAACCGAATGGAACCGAACGGTTCCATAATTATATTTGGACCCGACGGTTCCATTTATTAAATACCCGAAAATTTGGTTCTGAACCAACCCATGTCGAGCGCTAACCACATTTACGAGAAAGTAATGGGCAATTCAAATAACCAGGCATATAAAGAGTATAGAAACATGACAGGAAATTTCACGAAACTTCGTTTAAGCCACATCCATTTTGAACTTATAACTTCATTGAGAGGAAGTAGAAAGGACTAATCAAAACTGAATTTAACCAAGTAGACAACCACTCAAGAAAAAAAATTAAATGCCTCGGAACTTTATCCAATTTGCATACATTTGAGATGTCGGATTAATTATATCATTAAATTTGTAGTTTATGTTTCAGGGAAAATATTGATATATTTTAGAACATTTTCCAATAGTCAATGAAATATGGTTTCCAATATATAAGACTGCGAAAAGCGGAAGTTCCACTATAGATGAAATCATTTGATAATGAAACTAACATTTACCTATGCCATCAGTATGAGATAAATTCAACTCAGGCATATCTCACTCCCTTGTCCAAGTTCCAGGAGTCTGACATGAATATTTCAGTTCACAATAAGAACCCATGTAACACATAGCTTCGTATTTTTCCAGAACATTGAACATAAGGAAGTTAAAGATGATGCCTCCGTCCTTTATGATTTCTCATCCCCCTTGTTCTGCCACTATATTCAAATGTAAAACTTCAAAAGGAATGTCCAAATTATTGCTCTATATATAGTCGATGAATTGTATCAAAGCACATTTTATGCAAGACTTCCACCTAAGATAAATGACCCCAAAATTGCATGCCAACGGCGTACAGCTCCCTTGTTCACAGTTGAAAAAATTGTTTCAACTTTTGCAGTCAGTCAGACCATTTGGTAAATCCATATTTTAAGTATATTCTCTTTTTTTTTTTTTTGGAAGATAAATGAAGTTTTAAAGTAGTTCAATTGTTAAAAATCATGTTTTGTGGATATTGCCTATTAATGAAGCTTTAAGGTCCAATAATACTGCAGTTCGGTGTTCACACCATATTACTCACATAGTTCAAATGAAGCAATTGGCATGACATCAAAATAAAGCCATGCAAAAGGCGAGAAGAAGTGGGGGGAGAGAAAGAAACAAAATAATGAATCTGTAGCTATGCGAGGAACAGCTTAACCACCAGGGGAAACAGAAGAGATGTTGCACAAGACCTGTCAAGCAGCCTTTGATGATCTGATGAAACTTCATCAACAGATGGTATTTCTCCATTAATTTTAGGAACGTGCTGCAAAGAGAAGTTCAACAATAACGCCAGATTCAATAAATCTTAAAATAACCACCCTAGGAAGTTATCATTACTTGATTTGTCATAATATTAATTAAAAGATGTTGCATAGGGAAGAGTAAGCTACTACAGCAGCAAGACAAAGTTCAATGTAAGGTTAAGTCAAGTGACGACTGGACGTAGTTCCTGTAGATTTGAGAAAGAATAAGGTAAACTTTTAACTCACAGGAACCGGAACCATCTGATTAAGTCTTCTGCCCATTTCACCATAAAGAGCAGATTCAGCTTCTATCTCAGGTAAGACTGTTTGGTTCTCACACTCAATTGATAATTCACCAAGATTATGCGAAACTGTTCCCATTTCACATGCTTCATGATTACTTTGAGACTCTGCAGATGAGTTGAAAAAAATTCAAGGAAAAATAAAATCTCATCTAAAAGTGAAAATAAAAAATGATGATGGTCCCATACCAGAACAGAAGTTCCTTCTTGAAGGATCGAGCCAAGATTGAGCAAGAATAGACGCTTGCTGTTGTTGTTCTCCAGCATATTCAGATCCCGATGCCTCTAAAGCTGCAAGTCTAGATAATTCTTCCTGAAGAGCATGAGCAATTACTTCGTCGCTCTCCCAAATAGAGTGTGCCGTGTCCCAATAACCCTCCTTTACAGACTCAATTTGAGAAGAGTCTTTGTCATAACAAGTAACAGTTCCAAGAGAACCACAATTCGTAAGAGAGCATACATCTATAAGGTGAAGGCCCCACCGAACAACATCAGGATCTGGTTCATACATGGTTGTGTTCTTCTACGAGATTTTATGAAACCTCCCCAATTTAAACCAGAAACTTCATGTTCCAAAGTTCCTCTATGCAATTGCAGTGAGCAAATACTTCCTGCAAGAATAACATACAGCTTTATCTTAAGAAAATGTAGGCCTCTCAGTTTCATAATTTGACTAAATTTGCAGAGCCACAGCTTTTTTGTGACCAACCAGGAAACTACTTCTTCCCATTATAAATTGGAATTCCAATAATTCAGCATGAAAATAAACAAGCGTACAGAATGGGTATAAAAATACCAAAATACAACTACAAATGTATTACCAACTGGCAAACTTATAACCATTGATAACAAACGCAATTCCAGTTCTACATCAAACAGATATCTTAGAATTGACATTCATGCCATATAAATTATAAAGCAATTAGAGTTTAGAGTCAAAATGTCCAAGATATTGTTGAACAGGAACAAATAGTACCAAAGAAGCACTCGTCTTTACCTACCCCACCCCCTTACCCTACCGCCACCATTTAGGACTGGAGGGAGGTTAGAATCATATGAAAATGAAAAAAAAAAAAAATCATGATTTATGTAGATGGCTGACCCAACCGCCACCAAGATACTGTTGCCATAAGATGGTTGACCCTAGAATAGAAATCGTGATTTATGTAGCCTCTCTAATAAAATTCTCTGGTTCAACGCTAGAAAGAAATCCAAAGTTCAAAGGAAGGAAGTAGCAAGATATTAATATAAATTCCAAAGCTCAATAGTTACAACTAACTTAAACAGGGACAGAGTGCTTCAAAGAACTGCAAAAACCACTCATACAAGCACCATGGAATCAAAGATGGACAAAGATTGATCTCTTTATAATAGATATAATAAATCCAGATTGAAAAACTCTTGACCTCCCATTAGCACGAGTAAAAAGCAGTTACAGCACTAAATAAATTCTGAAGACAAAATTACAGCACTAGATAAATTCTGAAGACAAAGTTTTCTTATTCAAAGCCCAAGAGTGAATGCAAATTTGTAGTAAGTTACATTATTATTCAAAAACTAAGTAAATCATTTACCTACAATACATATACTCATGATACATGACCAGCCCACTAACGATCCAATGCACATAGTCTATCATCCAATACAGAACCCTGATTCATAACAAATATCTGTTTTCATTATAGAACAAACCTATCATTTTTGAAAAAAAATCATACTTTCAGATATACCACGTAAAAGATATTAACAAAACCCAAGCAAGTTTTGATCTTTTCCTATCCCTCCCTACATTCAGGATAAGCACACTCGAATTGCAATTCATGCCCCATTTTTTATGCTACCAAGCATAGATTTTCTATTTGTGATGGTAAATGTAACGACCCGGGCAAGCTGCTTTGGGAGAGCCCATCTATCCCTCACGGCTTTCTTTCACGTCTCATCTCGGGTCATTACAAAAAATAAGCATTTTTCTATATCGACCCGAATTTATGTGCCCATGTCATTCGCTTATATACTGTCCGTTTTGTGAGAGTTTAAATTCATTTTATCTTTCACGGCTTTCTGTCGCGTCCCCAAAATTCGAATCCTAAGACCTATGCCTCATTACTTGCCCAATTGGTCCGAGATTTAAGGTAGGGGTTTTAGGTTCGAATTGTTCCCATGATTCAACTTAAGTGTCTTATAAAGTAGAGATTTTCGATTCGAATCGTGGGAAACTAAGATGAACTTAGGTACTTGGAAGAAAAGCTTGAGCATAGACGCTCGGGTTGTTTACAGTAAAACTTCCCCTTAATCAGATTGACGATCAGTACAATCCCAGTAGAGTTTCAACGATGATCATTGGCTTACTCTTTGTTAAGTACATAAACCTCTGAGACACTCCTCGGGTACCCGATACACATATATAATTATTAGAGTTCATCAACGGACCTTCAAAAGATCAATTCAATCATTATTCATCAACTCCGCATCCTATGACTTGGAATCCAGCTAAAGAAAAACTTGATTCTAATATTCGAAGCTTTGCAATGTTACAAACCCACTGAATCAATAATCCTGAACATTTTAATTCTAACTTTACATAGACAAGAACGAACCCTGAAATCAATTCATCATAAAACTAAAAACTGGGAAAAAAAAAGAAAAAACATTCCTCCCAAACATAAACATCCAAACCTCTACCAAACCAAACCCATTTAATAACTCCTAAAATACAAATAATATACAAAATACACACGCGTATGTGTATAAGTAAGCATTTACAAACCTTCGAATTCGAAGCTAATAACCCAAAAAATCTTTACCAACAACAGTAATTGTACAATTTTTCAATAGGTAAACTGGTAAAGTGACTAGACGTCAGTTTTTTACCTTTGGGATAGCGAATAGGCCGAAAGCAGGTACACTTCTTTTCGTACAATCAGTTACTATACAAATACACGCGTATGTGTTAATGTGTATGGTAGTCTCATTCTTTGTTTAGGATAAATCTGCGCCTTCGTCGTTTTTATCTTGAATAGAACTGCACGAGAATAAAATAAAATTATTTTTAATTATATATATTAAAGGTATCTAATTTGCCGGTTTCATATCCTAATTATTTTTTTGAGTTCTTATTTTTATATGTCATTAGTTAGAACATTATGTCTCAAATGATAATTTTGTTCAAATATATTAGTTATTTATCTTTAATAGTAAACTATTCTTTTTACTATTTGCTACGAGACTGTATAAAGCTTATCCCTGTTTGATATAAATTAAAATCAGATTTTTGGTAAATTTTGATAAAAGTTGATTAAATGAGTTGTTGAAAAGTTGTGAGTTTCATAAAATGTATAGTTAAAATTAATGATTGACTGACTATATATTAAAATCAAATTTTAATTTGAACCAAATGGAGACTTCATTTGAATATCACTATGCAATTGCAAAAAAAAAAAAGACTAGTTCATTTTCTCTCCTCTGTTAAAATAGCCACCTTTGCACTGTATAGTTTTCGGCTTTTGATCACTTTCATTCCACTTGTGATCGGAAAATATGGAGGTTGGTACTTATGATTGTAAAAATTGTGTATGCATTATGTACGATCTTCGATTTGATCCTTCAATAAAAAATTGATGACGAAATTGCGGCAAAATGACAAAACAATTGTGGACATTATTATCAATCTTGGAGAAATAACGCCACCGTTGTGGACCGTGGTGAATCAATTTTTTATTTTTGGTACATTTTTGCTCTAAAGTACATGATTTTTGGTACATTTTAGAAACCTAATATTTATCCTATTTACCGTTTTCTTTCTTTTCTTTTCTTTTCTTTTTTTCTTTTTTTTTTGAAGAAAAATCATTCCATTAAATCAAGAAAGCAAATGCTGGATACAAGGAGGGGGTACCTCCAAAACTAGTCTCTCCTCAGAGAGTTTGAGTGCTTCCTTTGCTAGACTACAAGCGACAACATTAACCAACCTAGGAACATGAGTTACAGATCAAGAATTAAAATTACCGAGCATAATCTTCGTGTCCTCTATCAGTAGGCCTGGATAATTACAAAATCTTGAATCTCCAATAATTCCCTTCACAACATTGAGTGCATCTCCTTCTAAAATCATCGACATGAGCTCAAAGTGTTTGCAGAACGACGCGGAGTTGCGCTGGATTCTGCCAAAAATGCATCTGGGAGCCCTCTTCTTTGATACATCAACGTTGTTTTAAACTATCCTGACCACTCTCTAACTATAATACCGATTCCAATTCAGCAGTTGGATGCATCAACCGCTGCATCCCAGTTAATTTTGTATGTATTTGGAGGAGGTGGTAACCAAAGTTGGAGGGGACATGGACTCCTATGGTGCTGTGAAAATCCGACCGGGTGTTTACTTCTCTGAACTTGAGAGCATTCTGTCTTGCGTTGTTTAAAATTGTTGTTGGGATTTCAAATTTGCTCTAAAAAAAACGCATTCTGCCTCTTCCAGATTAGATAGATTGTAGCTGTAAAGAACTTCATTTCCTCTTCAGACATCACATTGAACAGGTAGCTTACCAAATTTTTGAAATTCCGCTGCAAATAGGACATTTTCTGAAGTCTTCGAGAACTTGAGCCCCATACATCTTGGGTCGAAATACACAACCACAGCGCATGAAGAGAAGACTCCTCTTCACAATTGTAAATCGGGCATAAAGGTGACTCTATTATCTTTCTTCTGTTTAGATTAAGGTTTGTAGGTAATGAGTCGTGTGTTGTACTCCACAGTAGCATTTTCCTTGCATTTGGGGCTTTATGATTCCAAATTTTCCTCTATACCTCCTTCTGATTGTTACTAGTAGAACATTGACCCGATGACTCCTGTTTCGCCTGACTAATCATATGGTAAGCCTTTTTAACTGTAAATTTACCATCCTTAGTAAACCTCCAAATGAGTTTATCCGGATAACCATATAGACTAATTGGGTCTTGCTTTGGCATCCGATTCAAAGAAGATATTAGAGACAAGTTGCATATTCCAAGTTTTTGTTACCATATTTATAAGCTCACACACCAGAGCATTCATAAACTGATTATACCTGGGTAGGTGGATTTGAGAGGTAGAAGTTTGGGGAATCCATTTATCCTTGCCAATAATCCCAGATGCACCGTTACCTATGCGCCAAAAGACTCCCTATCTCAACACATCTTTTGCTTCTGAAAAACTCCTCCAAAGGTAGGATGCATTGCTTCCAATTTTGCTACTCAAAAAATTTGATCTACTATAGTATTTGGCTTTAAGTACCCTCGCAGCCAAGGAAGTTTGGTTTTGAATGAGTCTCCAGCCCTGCTTCGCTAGTAAAGCTAAGTTAAAGAGCTCAAAATCCCTATAGCCAAGACCTCCAAACATCTTTAGGTTTTCCCAGAAAATCCCAAGCAAGCCATTGTGTTTTTGTTTTCTCTCCTCTACTTCCCCACCAGAAATTCTTTACTTACCCGTTTATGCCCTGAAGAATGGTTCTTGGAAGCTTGAAAATACTCATACAATATGTAGGGATGGCTTGGATAATAGCCTTGGTGAGAACTTCCTTCCCTGCTTGTGAAATAGATTTCACTATCCAACTGTTCATTCTACTTCTGATCGAATCAAGGACCGATTTAAACGCAGACAATTTATTCATTCCAACATATGCCAGCAGACCCAGATATTTTTCAAATGATTTTGCTTCTTTTACATTGGCTCATGAAGTACAACAGACTTAATCTCATGCTAAAATAAATGGACGTCTTGTCCATATAGAGTCGTTACCCCGGTGCGTGTTCATATAATTTCAGCAGATAGGTAAGCCTCCGACATTCTAGACATTAGCCTTGCAAAAAATCAGACTGTCGTTTGCAAAGAATAGGTGGTTAACTAACAGGTTGCCTCTTGCAAATGGGAAGCCACAGATGAGCTCCTTCGCCTCCGCTTTGTCTAGTAAACTTCCAAGGACTTCGGAGCAAAGAATGAATAAGTAGGGGGAGATAGGGTCCCCTTGCCTTAATCCTCTCATGGGTCGAAATTGGCTTTATGGTTCACCATTGATAATCAAGGAATATTGTACTATTCGAACGCATTGCATGATCAGCTCTATCCATCTAGCCCCAAATCCAAGTTTTCTTTTAAAGTACATGGTTTTTGCTAGCCAGATTTTCAAAATTTGTGCTTTAAGGTGAATTGAGTTGCAAACAAGGTAATTGAAATAAATTTTAATTTGTTTTTAAATGTAAATAACGTAATCCTTTGTAAAATAGTGATAGTTTTCAGAGATTGAATATTGTTATATACGTTCTTTTATTTTTTCGTATAAATAATTTATTTTTGATTAAATTTTATGAATGTATCACTACTATATAAAAGAGTCACTTCCATGTTTTCTATTCATAAGTCGAATAGCCGTGTTGGACGCATCGAGCCGAGTGGGCCGTCAAAGTCAAGCTGTTTAATAGTACATAAAGGGGAAGGGAACAAAAGCTAAAGAAAGAGAAAGTGAATGAAAAAGGGAAGAAATGGGAAAGCTGAAACGATATGACGTATGGGACAACTCGACTTCCCTTCTCACACACAAACATAAAGTGCAAAGAAGTCAAATGAAAGTGAATTGATATCATTTGTTGGACAAATAGAGAAAATAAATAAAGAAAAAAAAAATATAATAGCAGTGAAAAAGTACAAATTAGTCCGTTCCGTTCAGAAGGGACCTTCGTGTCCGTGCTGATAGACCTTTTGGTTTTTTCGCACAATTTTTTTTTTTTTACACTGAGAAAAATTAAATAAGATGAGTAAATTGTGTCTACACTTTTTTTCCTCTTTTTTTCTTTAATCTGATTAGGTTATAATTGANCGAGCAAAACACTTTGTACCACATGTAGCATAGTAAAACCGATTAATAGCACATACAGACCAAAAATATGATAGTAGCTAATTTGTACTTTTCCTGCTCAACTCTTACAAATTAGTCCTCAAACTTTTATTGTTAAAATTACGTGAAATAATAAATTTGTCCCTCTTTAGTATACTTACACACAAAAATAAAATAAAATAAATAAAAATAAAAATAAATAAATAAAACACAAAAGGAAAAACCTAGCAGAGTCCAATTACATGCTTGGTGGGAATTAAAATCAGAATTTTAGTAAATATTGATAAAAGTTAATAAAATATGTGATTGAAAAGTTGTGGATCACATTAAATTTGTTAAATATGTTGTTAAAATTTATTTTTTATTTTGAATTAAATTAAAATTAAAATTTTTTTAAATTCCCACCAAACAGAGCTAATTTTTTTTTTAAATAAGAAATAGATACCAATTAAGGGTGTGTTTTAGCCACATTATTTTGGAATAGTAAATTGATGTAGAATGTGTGGTAGAAAAAGAAGGAAAAGTTATTGACGTGATTGAAAATATTATTTTATTGAAAAATATGTTGTTGAAAATGAGTAGAAAAATGAAAATGAGAATTTTAATATATACCAAACATGGGCTAAATATAATTGACAAAATAAACTAATAATAATAAATCGTATTTTGTGTGTGAGTGCACTAAAGAGGGACAAATTTATTATTTCACGTGATTTCAACAATAAAAGTTTGAGGACTAATTTGTAAGAGTCGAGGAGGAAAAGTACAAATTAGCCTGTATACTATCATATTTTTCGTCTAAACAGTCCGTTCAAAACGGACCAATTGGTCCGCTGAACGGACCTTTGGTCACGGACCAAAAGACCGTGCGCGCAAGATTTTATTTTTACATTGAGAAAAATGAAAT
>CAIGRQ010161015.1:0-11096 GCA_903798375.1 Fraxinus sp. D2006-0159 | reverse complement strand
TATCGGTTTTTTCTGCTGGTATTCTACTGAGTTAATTAAATCACTGCTCACCAACATTTGGGTCAGGTTACTACTTGCTCACCCAAAAATAAAAGGTAACCGACTGCTCACTCATTTTTGTACAAAGTTACCCATTCATCACTCCATCCACCCACTTGGATAGAAAATCACACATGGCGGATGGAAATCCGACGTGGCCATTAACGGTGTTAAAAATTAACACATGGACAGAAGTCACAGAACACATTCCTTCCAGCAAACACGTTTTTTCTCTTAAAAATTGGAATAANGCTCACTCATTTTTGTACAAAGTTACCCATTCATCACTCCATCCACCCACTTGGATAGAAAATCACACATGGCGGATGGAAATCCGACGTGGCCATTAACGGTGTTAAAAATTAACACATGGACAGAAGTCACAGAACACATTCCTTCCAGCAAACACGTTTTTTCTCTTAAAAATTGGAATAATCGTTCTCCACCATCATCATCATTCATCCCCACCTCCACCGCCTTATCAGTTTTCACTTATCACAGTATAGTGTTGAATGAGAAACCTCTATCAATCCCAAAACCAGCCATCCAACTTTCCAAAATAGAGATTTGTAACTTTTCCTACTCAAATAATACTCACTCCATTTTTACTTTGCAAAATCTTGGCCTCTTTCACATAAATTAAATGCCTCCACATTTTCTGATTACCTGTAAAGAAATCTTAATTTTCTCTAAAAGAAGCTCAAATTTCCAGTTTTGAGCTCAATGACTACACAAACTTGAGATAAAAACAGAGCCCATATGACAAATTTGCAGTCTTGCACAATTACAAAGAGATTTGCACTAAATGGACTGGAGAAAACCCACAAAAAATAAAGGGGAACTTCTTGAGAAAGAACAGAAAACTGGGCTGAAATTCTTAGTTTTAAGATCTGGGATTGTAATGAATCCCCATAACATTCTATTCGCCTTTATGCAAATGAGGCTTACCTTCTTCACACAGGTGCTTGAAGAAAACAGTTATGGCTGCTGCTGCTTCTTCTATATCCTCTTCCGACACCACTTTGGAGTGTAAAAAATAAAGGATTTTTTGTCCATGTGTCAATTTTCAACGGCCATGTAGGATTGTCTATGCCACGTGTAATTTTTTTCCTAAGTGGATGGATGGAATCAACATAAGTGATGGATGGGTAACTTTGTACAAAAATGAGTGAGCAATCAGTTACCTTTTATTTTTGGGTGAGCAAGTAGTAACCATGCCCAAATAGTAGTGAGCATTGATTTAATTAACTCGTATTCTGCTGGTATATAAAAAAAAAAATTATCGGTTTTTTCTGCTGGTATTCTGCTGGTATATAAAAAAAAAAAAACTGATGCTACTAACCATAGCTACAACCTAACCATAGTTCAAAAAACAAAAAAAAACTGTTGACAAAACCAGTCAACACATTGAGACCGACTTACACTTAATTCTAGAAATTGCACTTACAAAATAGTAGTATATAGATTATAGATTGTAAATCCTGATAATATTGTATTTGAATAAATCATGATAATATTGTATTTGAATAAATCATGATAATATTGTATTTGAAGTGTAAATATCTCTCTATATAGGATATGTTCTTTATCTTTTTCCAATTTTTTTGACATATACTTTCACAGTAATGTTTTTAAAACAAAAGTGTGTAAATTAATTTCAGTAAATAGGGTATTTGAAGTTTAACAACTTTCTATGTACAAGTTGTTTTGTAAACTTCCTTACTATGAACTTTCATGTGACAACCTGTGAAAGTTATATGCCTCTTAAGATTGGTTCTTGATTCCACTGCATCACATCGAAACGAAAAAAGTTGCAAGAGAAATATTTGTTTGTTTACGATATTTCATAAAGCTATGACTGAGCTGCAAACTTTCAAGGATGTGGTCTCTCAGTAATTGGAACAATATTCACTTCCTCTGAACACTTTTATTCCTTATCATTACCAACTTCAATGTATAATATTTTTCTCTCTTTTTTTATAGTCAGTGAAAGAAAGCTGCAAAGGAAATTACGTTCATACAGATCCAAACAATGTTCTATGTCAGAGAAATCTTGAAAGGGTAGCAGAGGTGAGCATCGTTAAGTGCTTAACTTCACTCACTATCGTACATATCTCTATTGTTTCCTATGTTCTAAGAACAATCTGTGGTTTTTGATGTGTAGTGTCTCGATAGAATATATACATCACACATTTTAGAACCATGGTGTTCATTGATTTCAAAGAAACGGGATTTGCTTTCATGGGATTCAAGTTTGGAAGAGGAAACCAAAGATCTCTTACGATCAATGAATCCTTTTAAAAGATCATGGTGTCGAGTAATATTCATTTCCTTTCACCAGCCCTTTCGTTTATAGACATTTTTGTACCAGTTTGATGTAGTCAGTGTTTTAACGCGGTGCAGCCTGATAATTACGTGTACTCGTACATATGGGCTAATGATATATCTGTACAAAAAGCTCTTCATGTTTCTGAGGTATGCCAATCAATTGGGATGAAATACATTTTCAAAGTTCTCTTTTCTTTATGAGATCATAATAGTGTGACGATGATAACCAACAGGGAACAATAAAGGAGTGGCTGAGATGTAACAGGAGCATGCCTATACGTCCAGGGAAGCAGCATGGATGTTATGTGTTCGATGTCCAAAGTACTGTGGAATACCACCGGAATTTCACCCATAAGCACTGTCGAGCTTTAATTTACAGGTGATATCCACCATTTTTATCTAACCCTGTTTTATATATAATTATCTGACTTCACCTCACCCCTGAATATAGTGTATTGCAAAGAACTACTAGCAAACCCCTCCATTTAGCATTCTGATATACACAAATGATACTGGTTTAAACCTCATTACTTTATTTTGTCTGCTTTATATATTGATTTCGCAGCGGAGATCACGACATGGTATTTCCCCACACAGGCACTGAAAAATGGATAGATTCGCTTAACTTGACTGTTCAAAGTGACTGGAAACCATGGTTTGTAGAAAGTCAAGTTGCAGGGTTAGTCCTTGAGAGTCCATCAGACATAAGCAATTTTTTTTTCTTCGTTCAGTTAGAGGATTTTTTTTTTCTTTGCAGGTATACAGAGCAGTATTCACATAATGACTATCAGTTGACTTATGCAACTGTGAAGGTGAGAAATGTTCTGATTTTATAGTACTATAAATTTTACATTTTCGAGTAAAATATATTGTCCTGGAAAATTTGCCAGGAGTGCATCCGTAAATGGCGTTGTATATTCAACTGCCCTAGTGCTGATCATTTCTACTTTAAAAGATGTTGATTTTTTGCTGAGTTGTCTCAGATTTCTTTGAATTCTGTTTGGACCTTTGTAGGGGGCTGGTCATACGGCGGCTGAACACAAGCCCGCGCAATGCTTTGCCATGGTTGATAGGTGGTTTTCTGAGCTCCCCCTTTAATTCATCACATCACAAATTAGTATTGAAGTTGATTCTAGTATTGGATGGAGAAAGTCAATGGTAGAGGCTACAAGCGAGGAAATCATCCGTAGAGTTTGGAAGATCACGACCCTTTGAGTGTGTTTGATTATGTTGTGCTTCTTTGTATTTTGTCTGTCTAAAAGTCACTTTCTATGCAATGTGAAATCACATTTCCTGAATAAAGCGCATTCAAGTTGTAATTTGCTATTGTGGTTGAATAAAGCGCACTTTTTTCTTCTTCGTGAATACTTTGTCTTCGTCATGCATCTCTTACTTCATCTACCGTAAACAAAAGGTCTAAATCTGTTAATCTAAAGGCGGAGTTTCCGACTGTGGTGAGTGCAGGTGGTTAGCGACTGTGAATTGGGGCCATTCTTTGTCTCTTTTACTTCATGACTAAGGGCCAATTAATAACTTGATCTGTACAAGGGATAGGAGAAGAAAAAAATGTATTTTTTTCCCTTTATGGTGCTTTTACTTTTTAAGACAAAACTCTAAATCAACTTTCTTAATAACACTGGTACAAACAACAACAATAATATGCAAGTACTGTAATAACTAAGAATGTTTGAAACCACCACACATTTTGGAGTGGTGAGGCTTTCATATATATACTGGTACAAATTGTACAATGGTGTAATTATACAT
Organism: Fraxinus sp. D2006-0159; assembly: GCA_903798375.1. Lineage (NCBI taxonomy): Eukaryota > Viridiplantae > Streptophyta > Magnoliopsida > Lamiales > Oleaceae > Fraxinus > Fraxinus sp. D2006-0159. Next base: position 6,962 of record CAIGRQ010161015.1, on the reverse strand, counting down.
AAATGTTGATTACAAAATATATGGAGAGAATTAACTAAACAAGCTCCTGTCATTAATATAATTGAGGGTCAAATGGATGCACATATGGAATGCCTTAGATTAAGGCTGAGGATCCTCAACACCCCCCCCCTCCCCGCAAGCTGAGCGTCGGATTTGAACAGACGTGGAGCTTGGAGCGACAAAAGTGAAAGAGAGGCCGAGGCACACTTTTGGTGAAGATATCAGCAACCTGTAGATGAGAGGGCACATACTGGATGCGAAGTTTGCCAACAACAACAAGTTCACAAAGAAAATGGTAGTCTAACTCAACATGCTTGGCCCGCTTGTGAGAGACGGGGTTGGAGCTTAAGAAGATTGCACTTTTGTTGTCACAGAGGAGAAGAGGCTACTTCGGGAGAGAAATTTGAAGGTTACGAAGGAGATGCGTGAGCCAAAGAATTTCAGCGGCAGTGAGAGCGAGGGCACGATACTCAGACTCACAACTTGAGCGAAAAACAGTAGGTTGCTTCTTGGCACTCCAGGAAACCAAGTTGTCGCCAAGGTAAATAGAATAACCAGAGGTAGAGCGACGAGTGTCAGGACATCCTGCCCAGTCAGCATCAGAGTAAGCGACTAAAGCACCAGGAGCAACAGATGGATGAAAAGTGAGGCCAAAATGCAGTGTGCCCTTAACATAGCGAAGAATGCGCTTGACAGCAAGAAAATGGTCTTCAGTCGGGGAGTGCAGGTATTGACTAACAGAGTTTACTGCATAGGCAATATCAGGATGCGTGATAGTCAAATACTGAAGAGCACCAACTAGTGATCGGTAAAGAGTAGAATCAAAAAGCAGGGGACCATCAGAAGACAAGTGCTGAGAAACAACCATGGGAGTGTGAACAGGCTTGCTGTCAAGTAACTGAGCTCGTGTGAGAATGTCTCGTGCATATTTGAGCTGACTAAGAAATAAACCATCAGTGGTGGATGTGGCTTCTAGACCAAGAAAGTAATTGAGAGAACCCAAATCCTTAGTGGTGAACTCAGAATTAAGCTTACGAGTAAAGCTATCAAGAAGAGAGGAGTTGTTGCCTGTAAGAATGATGTCATCAACATAAAGGAGCAAATAAATAATGTCAGATTGCCTGTGGAAGACAAAAAGTGATGTGTCAGCACGACTGCAATAAAAGCCAAGTTGAAGGAGAAAGGAGCTGAATCGTTGAAACCATGTACGAGGAGCCTGTTTGAGACCATAAAGAGATTTCTTCAACAGACAGACATGATTGGGGAAGCGAGGGTCAATATACCCTGGAGGTTGTTCCATATAGACATGTTCAGTAAGATAACCATTAAGAAATGCATTCTTGACATCAAGTTGGCGGAGAGGCCATTTGTTGGTTACAGCAAGAGAAAGAACATCACGAACAGTAGTAGCTTTGATAATAGGGCTGAATGTGTCAGTATAGTCGAGACCAGGAACCTGTGTATAGCCTTTGGCAACAAGGCAAGCTTTGAGACGCTCGATAGATCCATCGGGCAAGTATTTGGTTCGAAACACCCATTTGGAACCCACAATGTTGGTGTTGGCAGGTCGAGGAACCAAAATCCATGTACGATTATTTTGCAGAGCTTGAATTTCTTCATCCATTGCAGCGAGCTAAGCAGGATTCTTAACAACAGATTTGAATCCTTTGGGCTCAGTGGATGCAAGTAGAGTAGAGCGAAGGCCGGATGGTCCCAAGATAGCAAGATTTGCCGGGTGGCGAGGTTTGAAAATACCAGCTTTAGCTCGTGTAAGCATGGGATGAGAAGCCAGCGGAGTAGCTGCAACAGGAGTAGTGACATGCGGCTTAGTGGGGAGCTCAAGAGAAGCGGGGCTTGGATCTGAGGGCAGCAAAGATGGACCTGCAAGAGAATCATTTGCCTGCAAAGACTCATCCGCTGTATCAGTACAAATACCACATGGGTTAGATCCGAATTGTGTAATATGCTGGGAATGGGGCGCTGGCGAAGATGGAAGCATGTCTGTAGGGGGAAGGCTAGGTTCCAGAAAGTTTGAAAATTGGATGGAGGAAATGGGTTGAGCCTGGGAGGTATTGAGAAAGGGAAAGTGAGTCTCATCAAATTGAGCATGTCGAGTGATATATACCCTAGAGGTGGTGGGGTCAAGACAACGAAACCCTTTGTAAGAGGTGCTGTAACCCAAAAAAATACAAGGAATGCTACGAGGGGAAAATTTATTAGGCATATAATCACGTAAACAAGGATAAACACGACAACCAAATGGATGAAAATTTTCATAATTTGGAGAGGAACCATATAGAAGCTCGAAAGGGGACTTACCTCCAAAAAATGGTGTGGGCAAACGGTTGATGATGTAAGCTGCAATGCTAAAGGCATCAACCCAAAATCAAGGAGAAGTATGGGAATGAAAAAGCAGGGCCAAACCAGTCTCAGTAACATGATGGTGTTTTCTCTCCGCCCGACCATTTTGGGCGGGAGTATATGGATAAGAGAGTTGATGATGAATGCCACAGGTACGAAGATGAGCTTTAAAGCAGTTGCTAGTAAATTATGCACCACCATCACTTTGAAAAATCTTGATACGAGCAGAATATTGATTTTCCACAAATTTTTGAAATTGGATGAAGGTATCATAGAAGTCAGATTTTAATTTTAATGGATAAAGCCAAGTAAAGCGAGAATAATCATCAATGAATAAAACATAGTAGGCAAAACCCAAATTTGTTTTCACGAGTGAAGGACCCCAGATTTCGCAATGAATAAGATCTAAAACATTAGAGGATCTATGTTCATTACGAGAATAAGGCAAACGGTGATTCTTCGCAAGTTGGCATGTATCACATAATTTGGGAGATGGCAATAAGGATGTAAGATAAAGCTGACCTTTTTTATTTAAAAAGGAGATAATAGAATGATTTACATGTCCAAGGCGAGCATGCCATAAATCGTATGAAGCATGAAGAGATTTATTTTTAAGGACAGAAATAAAAGCGGAATTTCCGCGCTCTAGCACATATAAGCCTCTATCTCGTCTACCGGTTGCCACCACCCTTCCCGTTTGGCGATTCTGAACAGTGAAACAATTATTAGTAAATGTAACGGATAATGGAAAATCATGTGTTAATTTACTAATGGACAAAAGATTTTTAGTGAGGTGAGGGACAACCAAAACATCTAAGAGATGAAGATTTGGGGAAGGGGAAATTTTACCGGTGTGAGTAATGGGTAGGGACGCACCATTTCCTACAATTACACAATCCTTACCCGTGTAGGCCGTGGTCTGATCCAAAGTAGATTGGGCTGGAGTCATATAGGCCGAAGCCCCTGTGTCCAAGAACCAATCTGAAGCTTCACTTCCAGAAACAGAGCATGAAGCGTTGAAGGCTTCTACAAGGTGTGCCGATGAGTTATGTTGAGGTCGAACAAAGCATTGCTTGCACCGATTAGCATAGTGGCCTTCCAAATGGCAAATTTGGCACCGTGGTAGACGGCGACCTCGAGTGGATTGGGCACAGCCCTGTCCATGATTGAAAAAACCAAGAATGGGGCCATTTCCGTGGCCACGTCGGAAGCGAGACGAGCCACCCCCACGTTGAGAAAAGTCTCGATTAACAGTGAATACTGCAGCTGAAGGTGCCGAAGTCTCAAGAGACTTTTGAAAGAGTTCAAAACTCTCAGCCTTGGACACAAGATCCGGGAAGCAGGGGAGAGGTGTTTGTGCCATTTGGGCAGTAGAGAAACTGGAGAAATCGGGTCCTAGACCACAAAGAAACCGGTGGACTTTGTTGGTTCCATCAACCGGGCGTCCGATGGCATGGAGCTGGTCGCATAGGGTCTTGAAGGCACGAGCGTAGGCAGTGACTAGACGGCCACGCTTCATCAGTTGGAGGTCATCTTTGAGGCGTAGTTCACGAGCTTTGGAGCGTTGATTGAAGGTATTTTCGAGGGCGGTCCAGACCTCACGGGATGTGGAGAGGCTGACGGCTTCAGCCATGGCTTCCTCTGTGAGAGAGGAGAGGAGAAGGCTTAGTAGGCGCTGATCAGTGGCTTTCCATGCCAAGTGTTTGTCATTTGGTGTCTGAGAGGTGGGAGGATCAAATGGAGGTGGTGGCACAAGGGTACCGTCCACGTGACCTAGCAGACCTTGGCTCTCGAGAAGTGGAAGGAGTTGGCTTTTCCATAAGAGGTAGTTGGAGGAAGAGAGTTTGATGGTAACCATGTGAATCATGGTGTTGAAGGGAAGGAGGGCAGAAGAATAATCAGAGGCCATTGAGGATCGTGGGATGTTAATCCAGGTATGCTCTGATACCATAAGAATGTTTGAAACCACCACACATTTTGGAGTGGTGAGGCTTTCATATATATACTGGTACAAATTGTACAATGGTGTAATTATACATAAATGTTGATTACAAAATATATGGAGAGAATTAGCTAAACAAGCTCCTGTCATTAATATAATTGAGGGTCAAATGGATACACATATGGAATGCCTTAGATTAAAGCTGAGGATCCTCAACAATAACAAGAAAAGTAATTTTCAAAAAAAAACTACAAAGAAAGAAGTAAATATGAAACAATCCATAAGTAATGTGTGATTTCCTATTTTTTATTCTCCCAAGGCCTGATGGACAAAACAATGATCAAGATGATGATCAACAACAGAATGATCCCAAAACAAGTCCATTTTCTGGTTTTCTTCTGGTGTTTCCTAGCCACCTCCAGCTGATGAGTTCCTCCTCTAACAAAGGAATTGGCTCGAATCACATGGCTCTCAATGTCATCTAATTGCTCACCCTTGCTCTGAACCAAAACAGCCATGTCCATGAAAACTTGGTGCAATTCCCTCAGATTCTTCTCCATTTCCTTCACTGCATCGTGCCTTTCTTGAATCCCCATTATAGTGTCCATTACCTGTCCTCTGCCCTGTTCCTGTATCGCCTTTTGGAGAAAAGTTTCGCTTTCACCTGTTTCAATTAGATTATCAAGGATTTTTTCATCTGGGTTTTCCCCTGTAACTGTGTAGGACCTTCTCTGAACTGTTTTGCTGTACTCGGAGTTCATCTTCTGTCTTAGGTCATTGAATCGGTTCATTATATCCTGAAGTTTTTTCCTCAGCCCGTTAACGACGGAGGTTCTTGTCCGATCCGACGAGCTCCCGGGTCCACAACCCGGGATGCTCCGATTAGCAGCGTTAGCTCTATCCAAAGCCACTTAAATTGATCGAGGATCAAAGACAAAGGAGAAAGCAAGAGAAATTCTTAAATTGCATGCAAGAGCATGGAGGAATTCTTCATGCATACCCACGCATTTGTTAGCTTCATACCCATCTTGAGGTGGAATCATAATTAGGAAAGTAGAAATAACTAATTTAGTTGCATAAACTTATGTTTATATAATTAAAATTTTAGGCCAAAATGCTGTCCACAGTCCATATAGAATTCAATTTTATAAAGAAATATTGTATTAACTCTTTGGAAAGTGGAGTTTTAATGGGAAAGGTTCAGCTTCTTGTTTTCTTCCCTGAATCAATTTTTTATTTTTTTATTTTTTCATTTGTCATTTAAAGATTGATTTAACGACTTAATTGGAATGAAATCGAGTCGAGGTCAATCAATTTTGATTTTTTTTTCATTGTAAATTTGTTATTTATGTTTCATATCAACTGATTATTTGTAAAATGAACGAAGTTTGATTAAGTTTTAGCTAGCCAGTTGAGAGATCTCTATTGAGGTTTAGTTATTGTTCTTGAGTTGAATTTCTGCTATTTTATCTTACTTCTAGCTCTAACTATGAATGAAAATGTATACTTCCTTATTTAGCCCATGTTTGGTTCGATTAATTAATCGAATTAAATTTTAAGTCAGATGTAACAATTAGTTTTAAATACACATTTTACGGGAACCACAACTTTTCAACTACACACATTTCATTCACTTTTATCAAATTATACTGAAAAATTGATTTTAATCTCAACCAAACCAAACAGAGGCATAATGTTATCATTTATATTTTTACTTTCTCCTCGTGACAAGAAAAATGGCTTTAACAACAGGGTTGTGCTACAGGTACAAAATGGTGTACAAAGGGTGTCCAAAATAGCCACTTGGCCGCTCCCTATTGGAGGGTCGACTGTGGGCCCAGCCGACCCTCCAATAGGGGGCGGCCAAGTGGCTATTTTGTACAAGATTTTGTACAAGAAGCATTATCCTTAACAACATGCACATGTACGGATGTACGTTACCATCTTTGATATCAAAAAGTAGACGAATATGACAACAGACAATGCATGTTACTAAAGATAGAAAGTGCATTTGGTGGTTAAAGATTGGTTTGTGAGAAATTGGGGCAACCGTTTGTGCCTTTCTTCTCCTCTTTGTGAGCCAAGTGAAGCAATCGCCTCTTTCTTCTCCTCTTCTTTTTGTGAGCTACTTTATTATTCTTTGTCCGTTTGAGAAGGCTCTTTGTGAGCAACTCATTTTGGACAACCTTCATGGTATTGTTTGATTAAGCTTAAAGTTTGAAGTAACCAAGGACGGAGCTGGGGGGCAGGGGGGGCGACCATCCCCCAACATTGTCCGCTGGTCTGCTATTTCTAGTTAATTTGTAATCGATTTTTCAGTTTCGCCCTCCCAACATTTTGAAATTTTTTTTTCCCTTAATAAATATTGTCCCTAAAAAAAAAAAAAAATTGATATAGCCCATTTGTTTCCACAAATGAAGCCCATCAGCACAAATTGCACAATGTTCATGGCCTAAGCCCAATTAAAAATGTAAAACCCAATGTAAAATTAAACCCAAGTACACAACCAAACCCTTCCCCATTTATCCTCCCCTTCCCAATTTCTTCCAATTTACCCTCCCCTTCCCAAACCGCCGCCAAACCCCCGCCGAGTCGTCAACGCCGTTCATCGTCAATTTGTATAGTGTTAGACACTTAGATGGACATATTATTTTTGTAT
>CAIGRQ010161010.1:0-16779 GCA_903798375.1 Fraxinus sp. D2006-0159 | reverse complement strand
TATTCTTGGCTGGGTCTTCATCAAATGTGCTTGGACAATTTTCCACCAGAGGTGAAAGGAGTTGAAAATGGTTTAGCTTCCATTATTTTAGTGTCATGCAGCAAGTCTAAAACATATTCACCTTGATGAAGATAAAGAGAATCTGAGGTTCAAGAGACTTGAATGCCAAGAAATTATGATAAAGTCCCCAAGTTCTTGACTGCAAAGTCTTGGCTAAGTTATTGGAGAAGAGCAGCAACTGCATTGGTGAAATTACTCACCACCAATATATCATCAACATATATCAAAATAAGGATAGTGATAGTAGATCGATGGAGATAAAACAAAGAAGTATCAACAGATGATCCAGTTAATCCAAGTTCCAAGAGACTTTGAGATAGTTTCCTAAACCAAGCTCTTGGGGCTTGTTTCAAACCATAGAGAGACTTGTGAAGTCGGCAGACATGTGATGGAAAATTGCTATCTCCAAACCCTTTAGGTTGCTCCATAAATACTTCTTCCTCAAGGTGGCCAAGCAATAATGCATTAGATATATCTAGTTGTTGTATAACCCAGTTGTGGTGGACTGCCAAAGAAAGCACAAGTTTAATAGATGCAGGTTTTATGACTGGATATGTTTCGTGGAAATCAATACCATGTTCTTGCTCAAAGCCTTTAGCTACAAGCCTTACTTTGTACCTGTCAATGGTGCCATCTACCTTTTGTTTGAGTTCAAAGACCCATTTATTTCGAATTACATGCTTATCAAAGGGTCTAGGATATAAGGTCCAAGTTTTATTGGCAATGAGGGCATTAAACTCAAGCTGCATAGCTGCTTGCCAATTGGCATCTTTAGATGCTTGGTTATAGGTTCGTGGTTCAGATGGAACATGATTGAGGAGAGAGCTTGAATTAGATGTTTATTGGAGGAAGAGAGCTCATAATCAGGAAATTGTTTGGGTTTGAGAGAATTGGTTTAGGATTTGGTGACTATCTATTGTGAAGGGGCGGAATTGGACATAGATAAGGGTGAAAGTGGAGTTGAGAGGTCTTGTGTTTGAGCATTGTCAAGGGGAGACATATCTACAAGAGTTGTATCAACAAAGTTAGAGAAAACTGAAGTGTTTGTAGGTGAGATAGACAGAGACAGACATGTTGTTACTGAAGCAGCAATATCCAATGGAATATCTCCCAAGATGCGAGTAGTAACAGGGAAAATAGGTGTGGGAATGGAATTGGTGGTGAATGATGATGTACTAGCAGGAGGTATGAAATTGGAAATGGAGTGTGCAGCCAGAAAAGTATTTTCATCAAATACTACATGACGGGAGATGTAGATGCGACTAGATTGGACATCATAGCATCTATATCCTTTCTGATTTGCAGCATAGCCAAGAAAGATGCACTTTTTACTTCTATATGACAGTTTATGAGTAGAGTAAGGTCTTAGAAGGGGATAACAAGCACAACCAAATGTCTTGAGAAGGGTGTAGTCTGGCTGTTTATGAAATAAGAGAAAATATGGTGAATGATTGTCAAGAACAGGTGATGGCATTCTGTTTATAAGGTACATAGCTGTAAGATATGCATCAACCTAATGTTCAGATGGAAGATGTGACTGAGCTAGAAGTGCAAGACTTGTTTCTGTTATATGTCGATGCTTTCTTTTAGAAATGCCATTTTGCTCAGAGGTATGAGGGCCTGTCAGCCTATGTAAAATGCCATTTTCTATTAGAAAAGTTTTAAATGAGTTGGAGAGATATTCTCCTCTATTATCTGTTTGAAGCTGTTTAATTTTAGAGGAGAATGAGTTCTCAACAAGACATTTAAATTTAATGAAGCATAATGCAACATTTGATTTTTTCTTTAAAGGAAACATCCATGAGAATCGAGAGTAATCATCAATGAATATAACATAAAATTTACAGCCACTTATTGAAAGAACGGGAGAGGTCTAAACATCAGGGTGAATAAGTTCTAAGGGATGACTTGACTAATGAACAGAAGTAGGAAAGGGAAGTTTATGACTTTTAGCCATTTGACAAAATTCACAAACTTGTTTTAGCTTGTGAGAACTAGAAACTGAAATAAGAACATTATGGTGGAGATGTTGTAGAATTGATGTGGATGGATGACCTAATCTCGCATGCCAAGTCTCGACAGGGGCTGTGAATCCTAGAAAAGCAGTAAATGAAAAGGTGGTGGTGGATCTTTGCTGCCACTTATTTGACTGGAAATGGACTGGATAGAGGCCTGCTCTACTCAAACCTTGGAGGAGGATTTTGTTGGTCTGCAGATCCTTCACAACAAAATATGAGGCACTTAGCATAAAATAACAATTATTATCTTGGCAAAGTTGTTGGATTGAAAGGAGATTAGAAGAGGCCTGAGGACTGTAAAATATTAGATAAAAATAAGGAACTATTTTTGGTTTGAAGAATAGAGGAACCAGTGTTAATTATGATCAAACCTCCCCCATTTCCAACAGTTACTTGGGTTGGACTTTGGTATGGTTGGTGATCGATGGTGAGATTCTTCAAAGCAGATGTAACATGGTTATTAGCACCACTATCTAGGAACCAAGGTTGATCATCTTCTGGTGGGACATGTGTATGAGCAGCCATAGCAGCCAGCTGAGCAGGGGGATGTCTTCCTTGGTAGGAGTAGTCCATCCTATGGTAACAATCAAGAGCTTAATGGCTTGTGTTGCCACAAATTTGACAAGGAGGATTGAAATTTAGAAATAATTGATTAGAAGTTGAGTTCTAATTTTTGCCAAAAAGATTGGGATGATTAGGAGGCTTAGAACCAGAGGGTTTATTGGAGGGGAATGGTTTGTTGAACCTTTTGTGGTGGTAATTGGGTTTGGTTTTCTGATTGAAGAAGGCTATGGAAGTATTATCTGGTGGTATGGATTTATGTTGGGTTTCTAGCAATTGCTCATAGTTGAGCATCTCGATTTGAAAATCATCAAAGATAATAGAGGATTCTCGAGTGGCAAAGTTCGGAGAGGTGATAAATGGATTATATGAGTGATTGAGACCTCCAACAACATATGACATGAGATCATCATCATCATCAATAGATTTCCCTACAGATGCAAGTTGATTTGACAAGTTTTGGCATTAAGAAGATAGTCAGTGCATGACTTGGATCCTTGTTGGAGAGTTTACAGTTGTCTTTTGAGGTGGGAAATTCTGGATCTAGAATGTAGGGTAAATCTGTTAGACATGGTGGTCCACACCTGTTGAGAAGTTGTTTATCCATAAACAATAGAAAAAACCTTCTTTGTGGGAGTGGCATTTATCCATGCCAAAATGAATTGGTCCTTTTTTTGCCATAGCATATAACCAGCAACAATGGTAAAGGTAAGGTTGCCTTCAACATCAGTGACAAACTGAGGAGGACATGGCTCAGATCCATCTACAATGCCAATGAGATCATGGCTTCGTAGAAGAGGAAGGAATTGGGTGATCCAACTTAGATAGTTGGTTCCATCAAGTTGATAGAGACTAAGGAAGTGATATTGGGAAAGATAAAAGCAGCAGGAACTCTGGGTAGGGCAATTGGGATCGAAAAGAAAGGATTTAGCCTAGTTGTGGCTCTAATACCAAGTTTGAGATTGTAAGTCTGGCTCAAAGTGAGTCCAGATGATATGTTTCATTGAGTATATAAAATGTTCAGAATATTGGAAAGGATACAAATACATAACAAACTAGATCACATTTTAATAGAATAAAATGCAATGATCTCTGTAACGATCCATGTGATGATCTATTAGAGAGGTTGTTGGTTTGTTTAGTGGAATGGATAATGTTGGACTCTTTTGTATTTTGAATTGATTGGTTAGCTTTTTACCTATTTCAATTGGAAAACTTGTTCTTTTAAAGTTTTTATGTGATATGTGTACTAGTATTAATTTAATGTCTTTATCTGTATACAAGAAATTGAGCTTAGGAGAAGTAAAAGAAACAACGTTGTTATTGCAACTGACGATAGAAGCATCAAACATCCTAGAGACAAGGATTAAGAAGTGCTCAAAGAAAAAAAAAATTAATATTCCCAGTTGACTTCATTGTTTTGTTTTGAAACCTAACGCAGGGCTTAACCAAAGAAATAGTAGAGTTCCGGTAACTATTAGTCACGAAGAAATAGCATTAGATGATTTTCTTCATCTAATTATAATTTTGTTTTTTTTTTTAAAAAAAAGAATCAACCAAGGAACTCGCACAAACTCATCGGTTTTCGGTTGAACCGGATGATTTTCGAATTTTTCACTAATTTCTTTACATCCATTTTTTATATTATGATTGGGCCAAATTTTGGTCTAATTCCTTGTTTTTCCGTTTGAACAAACCGGATTGATTTGATATTAAGAACATTGCTTTCTATTCTTAACTAAGCCCTTGTTTGGAGCTCATTCTTCACCTCCTAAATAGAAAAAATATGACCATTTGTACTGCATGTGGGCCCCACCTTGTGAGAGAGGTCAAAAAAGGGCTCAAAAGGTACACCAACAGTCAATTTTTTCATTCTTTTGGGCTGAAAATATGCCCCAAACAGAGGCTAAGAAAGTTATAGTTACATATACAAATTATTCTTCTATTTTAAAAGAAAAATAAAGTGATTCGATACTTTCGAGTTAGTTGAATATTAGTTATATAATTAGCGTTATTAAATTATATGGGAGTTATCAACTTTTTTTTAATACTAAGCCCATGTTTGAGCTCCATTTTAATTTTAAATTATTTTTTCCTCACTTATTTTCAATCATACATTTTTTAATAAAATAATATTACACGCAAATTCAGATTTTTTCCTTCCTTTTAATCACACAATCTCCATAAGATTACTATTACAAAATCCATTTTTCCCCTCCAATAGAGAGCCGCCACTTGTCAATTAGGTAAAAGATTTAGTAAATGATTATGTACGAATATAATTATTCTTAATTGTTTAGCCCTTGTTTGGGTACTATTACAAAATCCATTTTTCTCAAAACCTCATTAAAATGGAGCCCAAACAAGGGATAAACAATAAGAATATTATTCGTACATAATCATTTACCAAATCTTTTACCGAATTGACAAGTGGTGCTCGTACACGAAGCGTGGTTGAATGTTCTGGAAAACATATATCTATCTAGTCGAGCTTCACACTTCTTCCGCATTGTGAAATCGTAAGTTCAAACATATTATTTCCTGGCAAACAATAAGGGACCATTTGGTTCGTGTTTCAATGTTGAGTTTATTTTCAATTTTCTATTTTTGATGACTCGTTTTAAAATTTCTAAAAATGCATTTAGTTTGTCATTTTGAACTAGAAAATACGTTGGATTTGAAATTTTGATATCTTATGATATATTATTCAATGAAATTTGGGTATTCGGTAAAAATAAAATAATTTTACGTTAACATAATATCACGTAATATTACATTTTAAAGTTGGTGGATCGTACAATATTTTCACGCTACAAAACTAAAATAAAAATATATAATTCTAGTTTTTGTGTTGTTTAGAATGGCATCATAGCAATGGTTTTTCGATCGATAAGATCTCTAAAATTGATCAGCCAGCTGGGTTAGTGTGGTTATTCTTTTTTCAATCGAGGTTAAAATATATGAAATAAAAATAAAAATTAATGATGTAGGCTAAGAATATTTTTATCTGTGTTCATTTAAATATTTATTTTTTAGAATTTGTGTGTAAATAATCATTAAGAGCTTCAACTATTTTTATTTGTTATTTGTTATTTTTATTTTTTGTAGAATTTTTTATAATTTTGAATTTATTTTTCTTGATTTTTTTTATTTTATTTGTTAGAATTTTTGTATTTTTATTTTGTAAAATTTTATTTAAACTTTTGTTTTCCATATTTTAAGTGTTTTTAAAATTTTCACTGAAAACACATAAAACGTTAAAAATGCGTTTATTCTTATTTTCGAAATGCATTTTACAAAATACGTTTTCAATCTTATAAAACAATGGAAACTAAAGACTACATGGCGACCCCTATTGGGGGGCGCCCCTCAATAGGGAATCTCCACGTGGTCTTTAGGTAAAAGATTAGGTAGATCTTTAGGTACATATTGGGGGAGCTCATGTGACCTTTAGGTAAAAGATTAGGTAGATGTTTAGGTACATATAGATTAATTCTTAGCGAAATTTGAAATAAATTAGAAACTCATCTAGCAAAACTAAGCTGTTGTACAACACGCATCCACAGTAGTACTTCCCTTTGAATGTAAAGGTCTCTTTCCAAGTGATTTATTTACTACAGAAACAAAACCAAACAGAAAAAGGAGAACACGAGACTTGTTTCTTTGAAAAGTCATGCTACCTACGGCCAACCACCACCAAAACTCCCTTTCTGCTCCTCCCCTCCCTTGCAAACCCGACCAAAAACCCTTGTCTGCGCACGCCAAACCCTTCACCGCTGACATGATTGATCCTTCGTCGTCATTTTCAACGGGTCCAATGCGAATCGATGGATCCGAAGAGGACTTGGCCTTATCCAAGTCCGAGTATCTGACCCGACCCGAAGTGCTAAAACGCCGGTCCCTCCGGGCCAAGAAACTGAGCCGGATTTACCGGGACCATTACTGGGCGTTAATGGAGGAGCTCAAAATCAAGTACAGAGAGTACTGCTGGGAGTACGGCCAAAGCCCTTTTCAAGAAGATGGAGAGAACGAGAAAGTCAATTCGAATCGCAGGGATGGAACAAGATTAATCCAAGAGAATGATAATGGGAGTGGTAATAAGAATGGAAATCCAGTGGTTAATAATTGGAATAATATTATTAATAGGTGTGGGGTTCATGGTTGCAAGGCAAAGGCCATGGCATTGACGAGGTTTTGTCATATGCATATACTGTCTGACTCGAAGCAGAAGTTGTACAAGGCTTGCAATTTCTCCATTAAGAGGTTTGCTTCTTATCTTTGATATCTTTCCCTTAAATTGTATATAATTTGGTGCGTTGTACATCCTTCTCTCAATACTGTACAGCGTTTTCACGCGGGCTCTTGTAGCCTTTTGTTTGTTTGCTGCTGCACCTTAATTTCTTGGTTGCGTCATTTGGGGTTATCAATTATTGTTGGTGTTTCTTACATTTTATTTAAAGATTGCTCTTAATTAGAAGCATAAATGGAATGCATCGGTAATCGTCATTTATATTCTTGTCTGCTCGGGATTATTGGCTTGTGTTTATGCATGGTTGGTATGGTTTGCTGCTGTGGTTTTAGCCGCTCTGGATGAGTGAATGATGTTTTCTGTGTGGACACATCATGAATTGGCTGATTGTAGGCTGAAAATTTGGAAAAAAAAATGCTATTTTCTTCAAAGGTAGAATACAATGTCTATGAGAAACTGCACGTTTAGAAGCATTAAAGTTTATAAATTCAATGCAACTGCTGCGGCGACATTTTTATTGCAACAGATGGGGGTGGTTAAGAATCTGCTTGGTTTGCTTTTACTCAAGACTGGACCGAAAATGTTTAAATTCAAAATTTTTAAGGCAGAAATGAACTGGACCCATACCATCCAGGGCTTGTTGGTCCGGTTCTATCCTTTGCATTGATCTTAATTTTTAACTTAATTCCCCACTGATCAATTCACCAACTATTTTGAAGTTTCTTTCCCGCATCATACCTGAATCAAACCGTGAGACTTCAATCATTCAGTGTTTCTCTATTCCTCCATTATGCACACATTTATATGAAGAGAATACATGGGTCATCTTAGTACAAGAAAAGATAAGGGAACATATCATGTAATAAACTTTCTGTCTACCTTATATATCTTTAGTTCTAGTGTAAAGAAATACAGAATGCTAGACTCCAATAAATTTTCTTTGGAATAACAACCTGGAGAAAGAATCCTCCCATTTTCTGTATGCAGTTGCTGCTGACTCTCAATTAAGATTCTGCAGAGAAAGACAAATAGTGCTGGGTCTTTGACTGTAAGAGAGCAAAACTGGGATCAAAATGCACAACTGGAGAAACAAGAAAGACCAAAGCTGAACTAATAAAGGACTTTGCGATATAGCGTCACTTGTTTGTCATTTATAGTGGAGAAAGGTATGATGTCGGTTAGTGCAGTTCACCTACGCAAATTATCCAAAAAAATATGGTGAAGCAGCCTTCCATCGGTTTGAAGCTAAAAACTGGGAACCTGACTGAATGATCCGATTCTCAGTTACAATTACCAAAACTAATTTTTATCTATTGAATTGGTCCGAGCACTAACCAATTCAATTTGGTTCGACTAGTTTTGGAAATTTATCCCCACCCTTAGCAACAAATGGCTTGGAGAAGGAAATATGAAGCATAGAAAGGATAACTGTAAATTATTACTTGGACATAACATGTCAATATAAGTAAAGAAATTATTACGGTAACAATTTGCAAAATAAATTAACTTGCATTAACATCCGCATTAGTAATTAAGGATGTGAAAGTAGATAGTTTACTTTATAAAAATTAGATTGGTGAAAAATGGAAGAACTATGTCGATAAATTATTTAATCATTGACGCAACAGTAAAGGTAGAAATTTTAACTATATTAGAGAAGTATGGATTATGTAAGTGTCTATGTCACAAATAATACTATACGATTATAGGATACAATGATTGAGTATATATTAAAATTGTAACTTGAAGGTGTTAAAGAGTACAAGTTCCATATTTTTTTTTATTTTTTTTTTGGGTATGGCATAAATTTTATTTTGGAGATAGAAGAAGTTGTATGAAAACTAACGGGGCAAAACATATTATGTGTTTCAATATTATTATGGAAGTATATGATGGAGTCATGACGGATGTGAGATGTGGCAGTAGTAGAGAATTTTGTATTACTGTAGATTTGTGTAAAGGAGCATGTTTGACAAGATCTTTTGGTGTACGTTATTTGATAATAACCTAGTTTTAATTGATGATCCTTCTTTGAATTTATAGGTTTTGGGTTATGAAGAATTAAGAAATAATTCATATAATGTTTGCTCGTAATAAGAATAAAGATAGTTGTTCTGTTGCACAGTCATTTCAACTAGGGTAGCTTGTACGTGTTGAATAACGATACTTCTCAGATACTCTATCATAGTCATTTTTCTTTCTTTATATAAATATTATATATTTTTAATTCAAAGTTATTATTAAATAACAAATAGGTAATCATATTTGAATGATTTCAATAAGAAAAATAAATAACTAATGTAAAATTAAATTTATACTATATAAATGGAGAATTTTAAAGAATTTAATCGATGTGTTGTGTCAGCACTTGTTTTGAAAAATGCGTGTCAGCTACACGTGTCCATGTCGGTGCATCATAGAAGATAAGAGATCATGTTGTCCTAAAGAGTGATTGAGTTAAGTACGTAGATTCAGTTATCAAGAAGGCACGGGAACTTGAAAAGAACATTATGTATGGGTATAGTTTTTTGGAAGGAATATAGAATTCCCAAAGATACATGTTACGTAAAGGTTTGAGTCCTTCGGAATTTGTTATTGAAGACAACAATTAATAAACTAATAACCCCTCTCAAATAGTAGCTTTTTCATGAAGTTGTTAACATAGTATCATAACTAGGACATAAACATGGGTTTTGCTAATTCAAACATTTAATAAATATATGAATTTGTCTTGTAGAGGGAGCATGTGGGAGGCAACAAAAATAAATAAATATGTTCTCTCTGACCTTTTAAGTTTTTAGATGACGTGGTTAACAGATATTAAACCAATTAACATTATATGGTAAGGTTTGTTACATCATTGAAGGACAAATGTTCATATGATGAATTTTAGAGATACATAGATGATAAGATGAATGTGTTACAATTAGTAATAAGGATGTACGGCAACAACTTAAAATTCAGGATAAATTAAGAGAATAGACAACGTGGATGGTTGCGGTATGTCTCTGTGGACAGAAATAATTTTCTATTTAACAAAGCTATGTAATGTGAGGGAAACAAGTTAGAAAATAAAGAGATACAAATCAAAGTTAACATGACCTAATTTGATTGCAAAAGATTTAAGTTTGTCGGACCATTATGTAGTGGTGGATCGAAAGGGATGGTGAAAAAGGAAGTGTGTAGTCCATACATGTTTATGAGAAATAATGCATAACT
The DNA here is from genome assembly GCA_903798375.1 of Fraxinus sp. D2006-0159. NCBI lineage: Eukaryota > Viridiplantae > Streptophyta > Magnoliopsida > Lamiales > Oleaceae > Fraxinus > Fraxinus sp. D2006-0159. The sequence continues at coordinate 6,672 of CAIGRQ010161010.1, read as the reverse complement.
TCCTGTCGTTGTTCATATACTTCAACATTGTATGATGTGGTTGCAAAGCAATTCATTTCATCGAACCTTTTAGTGGATGTTGTGCAAGAGATAATGAGGTGGGGGAAAAAGGATTATGTAGTTGTCCCAAAGTTGATTAGGATTAACCATTTAGACTAAGCTTGTCGTTATTGTTGTAACAAATTATGTGTCTCAAGTGTGATATCACATTTATGTCATTTATTTAATGCCATTGTCTGAACATTGAATTTAATAGTTTTTAGAGTAAGCCCCTGTTTGTCCCACNTTTTCATCACATCAGTAACTTTTCATTCCATTTCAACCACATATTCTTCATCACATCACTTCAAAAATATGAATTCTCTCATTTTAATATGCACCAAACACACTCTAAATTACATAAATACTGTGTTAACTGATGATTAAAAGGACCCTCCTCTTTTCAATTTTTTTTTGAAAACTCTCCTAGTATGACAAAATATTCTCTGTGTGCCAAAATAATTTTTTTGCAAAAGGGAGAGAAAGAAATTAATTTTCTTTAGGCTGAAAATATATTTGTTTGTGCCTCAAGGGGTGGTTTCTATAATATTTTAAGAGTCAAATCTTAGTGTAATTTACTATAGTTTTTTTTTTTTTGTTGTTGAAAGGTAATCAAAATTTTATTAATCAAAAATCATAATACATGGGAAGTGTATTATCTACTCAAATCAGTGTAATTTACTATAGTTTTTAATAGTTCTGTGAAGAGACCAAATATCCCCTCCCTCTCTTCAAATTTCTTACCAGGAAAGCATTGTAATATACAACTCATCTGCATCTCTTCTGAAGAAATTCTGAAGAAGAAAGAGAATCCATATGATGTTGCCTATCTAGAGGAGAATACCAAGATGAAAGAACCAAGTCTATCGCCTTCCATTCCTTGCTTCATATTGCTTGAGCAAACACGATTATTCGGCTCGTAGGGTTCTATCTTGGCTGTTCCCACCAACCATAATTTGCAAATATTGCACTTTGATATTGTTATATAGTCTACATGAAAATCCTATCCAAAATATTCATCTTCTTTTTCTGCTTATTTGATGTGTTTGCTGGTTTATTTTACATTGTGCCATAAATAGTGCAACTTGATTTTGGGAATGAACTGCTTGGGGAGTATTAATTTTCATTCTAAACAGTGCTTTAAAAATGTTAGTTGGAGGTGATGCCTGCATATTGACTTGAAGAATTTGATTCTCATGTAGTCATGTGCCCAAAGCATCTAAAGTCATGAGAAAAGTTTAGAATGTGATTATACGTAGAAAGACTTTCACGATTTATTATTGGTATAACTAAAAATGTAATATAAATGGAACGAGAATCTTCAAAAAGTTCATGAGATATGAACATTTTTGAAATTATGAAAAATAGTTTTACCTTAGCATTCATCCCACATGACATATTTAAGTAAAAGACTAGGTATTGTAAGCCTTAGACATAGGCGGGAGCATTTGAATATGCATATCTATAATCAGGCATTAAATCACTCTTGGTTTTCATCTCCATAAAGGATGAGCAAGGTATGGTACTTTGGGCAACTATGATGCACCGACATGACACAGGTTGGATACGTTGACATGCAATTTTTCAAAAAAGTATTGACATGAAATGTTGCCGGCACATTGATTAATTTCTTTAATTTTTTTTTCATTTATATAGTATAAATTTAATTTTATACATGTTATTAATTTTTTATATTGAAATCCTTTAAATATGAGTGCCTATTTGTTATTTACTAAACTTTGAGTTAAAAATATGTAATATTTTTAATAAAAAAGGAAAATGTTCTTGGTAGAGTGTTCGAGAAATGTTGGTATTTGATACGTGTCCGGACATGAATACGCTACCTTAATTGAAGTGTCGATGCGACAGATTTGTGCATTAAATAATGTGCAAGTGTGATCATTTAATGTGTGTCAACCAAATACGTTCCTTGAGAGGTTTAGTCAGCATAGTGAAGTTGTGGATTGTGTGACTTGGAGTGTAAGCGTTTCTTTTGTGCTATTATGAAATCTTGTATTTTGATCTCCTGGTATGGTACCTCATTGACCAAATTTGTACCATCTTTTTATTGTATGAGTTGATTTCTTGAACATTGGGTTAGAAAGACATACTTTGATATATGGGTTGTGGATGTTTCAGGACTTCGGAAATCTATTCTAACTAATATTGATCAAGAATAGGCACATTTGCAATGCTTTGGTTTTGGTTGTAAGATAAAATACCTGTGCTTGTTAAGCATGATAAGTGACTTTTTTGGTAGTTTCAGTGCTTACGGTTTTTGGTGAATCTAAGTAATTTCTGCAACAAAATATTAAATCACCCAGATGTGAGAATGCAAAATGCAACACCTAAACTAGATTTCACGTTCATATTTAGTTTCTATTTGTCTCCCATTCTTTCAAAACTCTTTTTTCTACATACTCATTTTCAACTACACATTTATACAATAAAATATTCTTCATCTAAATCCAAAACTTTTTCGTACTTTTTAATCACATATTTTCCAAAAAATCACTATTTAAAGCAATGCTTTTCCAAAAAAAATAAAAAATAAAAAATGGCCACCAAACATGAGCTTAGAGCCTCGAAAAATTGGACATGTTTCTTATCTCAGGACACCAAACCATATGGTAGATTTAGAGACAATATTTCAAGTAAGGAATTGCATTAGATGTGTTTTCTCTTAGATATTTAGCCTATGTATCGTTTAGCTAAAAAATTAGATTTTTAGTAGATTTTGATAAAAAATGATGGCCCCTGTTTGTTTCTCCTTCTTTTGCCCATTTTAAAAGAATTAGGATCGTTGCACAGTGCCACAGTCACCATTGTTGACTTGTTTCTCTCTTGGTGGGCTCCACAACTTTGAATGTAACGGTAACAATTCTCATTTTTATGCTGAAATGATGGGAAACGAACAGGGGCGAAATATATAATTGAAAAGATGATAAAAGTTGTGGATTTATGAAATGTGTGATTAAAATTAATTGTTGACTTGAATATAGATTTTTATCAACTTTTTTAACTAAACCAAGCCGGGGTTTAATCTTCGGTGATTTTGACCAGTTCTAAAATTTAGATATCGTCTCACAAAAAAATTGAGTTGTCAAAAATAGAAATATGTGCTTTTGACTTCCATCTGAACGATTATATCGCTCCTGACAAGAATAGTAATTGGATTCCCATTTATATTTCTAAGCAGTGGGTCCGAAGGTTTTGAAATTCAAGTTCCTCCATCTTCCCCCATTTTGGTATTTGAGAGATGCCTTCTCTCTTGCTCCCTATCCCTTCTGCCACTGGTGCACAAAAAGCAAATCTTTTATGCCACCTGGTCATCTAATGAAAATAAAGAATGCAAACGTCACTCAAGTCTATCCTAAATGGGTTGAAGACTAGACGACAATTGCCAACTCAGATTTCTGCTTGATCACGCTAAAAGAAGTTCTGCTTGATCCTTCGGTTTGTGGACATAAAGTAGCAAGCTTAGAATTGAAGGAGAACGTCCAGTCCTGAGGTCTTGATGGAATGCAATAGATCATGCAAGTTAATAGGTGTTCATTTGAAAGTAAACTGTTTTTGTGACAAAATAGTAAAGAGGACATTATCTATGGTGATTCCTTTTTATTGTTGGATCTGACTATACATGGCAGAATAGGCTCATTTCATGATCACACAGATTTACTTACATTCTTTTTGCTGTAAAGATAATCAGTATTAAGATTAACTTAATAGATTGCTCACTGTTGTACAGTCTGCCTTGAAACTATTGGCACGTATTATCACCGACATCTCAGCGTCTCCCCTTTGTCCAGCCTTCGAGAGATGAAGACCTCTTTTTTCTTTTTGCTGGAAAAAAATGAACAAATTGAGCCATATGATTACATCAGTAATAGTCCAGAACAAGGAGGATTTTTCTGGGTAGGCTCAGGGGAATAGAAATGGAAATGAGTCATTGACAAAAGGACTGAAGTAGCTATTGAATGAAGTACTGAGTTCCTTTGCCGTCACACTTTCTAGCTTCCTTAGATCACTTAGTAGTCTTTTTGTGATAGAAGAGGTATGCCTGAGCATGGCTACTGAAGAAGTCTTATGAACTTCGGACTAGGTGGATTTCAAGATTTGTATCGAGGATTGTATCCAATAACTAATTCTAATTGTACATGTTGACGTTCTTTCTGCACAGTATCCACCATATGATTTCGCTTGGTGAAATTTTTCCGTTGTGAAAAGATGTGTATTTTGTGCTGTAGATTAGTGGTGTATTTTTCCTAGTATTTGTTTCTTTACTTTGCATTTTAGATTGTGAGTTTGTAGAAAAGAACAATGTAAATTATTTATATTTTGTTCTGACCTAGTTTCTCTCCAGCCCAAGTTGTCATGAACGACGAGATAATTATGAAGATCTGAATTGCAGTGTTCATTACATTAAATCTGATTTTTCTGCATGGATCAGATGAAATTTTGAGATATAACTCTGGAGTATAGGCTTTAAATTGATGATACTTTTCATAGTTGATTGGTGTCATTGTTACTTATACAATCAGTTGCAATTGGGTATCTCATTGATCATGAATATGTTTAGAATCTCGATCTGAAGTATGATATACTTGTCATGAAGGATGGTTAATATTCTCCCATTTATGTGGATAGTTTAGGTAGCGATATATTTTTTGATGACACTGTATATTCTGTACCCCTTCCTTTTTGGTTATGGAGAAAATGCTTCTCACAATTAATTTTCTGTTAAGATAACATCTGCAACAAGATCAGACCAATATAAGACCTTTCTGAGAACTAATTTTTTTTCCCTATCTCATAATCTTACCTTTACTGAGAATAATTGTTTAATATTCTTTTGTAATTGTCGTGCCAGTTCGCCTACAGGACCTATACTTTGTGGGAAACCAATACTAAGATCAACAGTTCCTTCTTATTGCCCTCTCCACTTTCAAAAGGCTGAAAAGCACGTGGCACGTGCTTTGAAGAAGGCAGGTCTTAACGTCTCTTCGACAAGTAAGCTTGCTCCCAAGTTCCATGTGGTAGTCGCAGAATTTGTCCATCAAATTCAAAGCAAGAGAAGTGCACCAAAGGCGACTTCAGGAAGTGCTGAGGTTAAGCAGGAGAATATTTATTAAACCTCTAGGTAATGCAAATATGTATTTAGTACCTATGTATTTTTACAGTGAGAAAGTTTGTGAACCACAAATGGTAGATTGGAGTAGAAACTGTATCATCATCATATGAACTACATTTGGGGCACGAGACCTGTGGCTTGAATTATTGATTCTTGTGCATATTAAAGGTATAATTCCTTGATTTATCTGTACTTTTGTCTTCAATGTATATTTTACTTAGTAGGCTTTTTCTCTTTGATTTATGCACCAGTCTGTAAAGAAGTTTAGTGTATGTCGACCCAATGTCAGGATAAGGAAATAAAATGAAATATTTGCACTGTTATGATGATTACTATAATAGTAGCGGAATAGGATTCTTTTACCCAACTCAAATTTGTATGATGATTAATTTAGTGCTGCAAATTTACATCTGCTTGTCTACTTGTTTGGTCAATGATAGTTGCTGCACACTACAATTAATTGTAGTACCTATTTTTATAATGGATCAAGATTTGATTCCAGATACCGTTGTTATATATGTTTGAGTTTTTGCAATATACTTGTAAACATGCAATATGGACAGTTGTACACTTGTGCCACTCTAGATTCATTAGAAGCTCACAGAGGATGGGGTCTCAAGCATTGAGAGGTATGTTAAGAACATTGTCTCCTTACAACATTAGAGCTGCGAAAGAAACTTTCCTTCTCAGAAGCACGAACGTGCTTTTGGTGACAACGTATCTCGGACACCGGTACGCTTCCGACACGTCGCGGACGTGTGTCGGAGTTCCTTGCGGCGTGTCGAAGGCGAGAAAAGGCAGCTGGCTTGAAGAAGTCATTAAGAAAAATAGATTTGAGAAAGAAATGAACGGTGACCGTTGAATACCAGGGAAGAAATGCAACCGGCAGCGACTGGTTTGGGAAGAAGTCGTCTGGGAAGGAAAGAAGAAAGAGAGAAAAGAGAAAGGAAATGAAGGTCGGCTGGGGAAGGAAAGAAGAAAGAGAGGAGAGAGGAAATGAAGAGACTGCTCAGGGAAATGAAAAGGAAATGAAAGTCTTACCTAAATCAATGCAGTTTTTAAATTGTTGGGTCCACTACTGTAAAATTTCTCTTTTAGTAATGTAATGTACTGTTTTTTTTTTTTTTAATCAATATTTCTTTGTTCCAGCTGTATTCTTTGACAAAAGAAATAGGTAAAATTAATGTTGTAAATATTGGATCGAACCGGCCGGTTCAATCGGAAAAATCGTGAACTGGCTACTAATTTAGTTCGGTACTTATATATTAATCGGAAAATGAAAACCCGGCTAATTGTCCATCAACCCAACCATTTAACCATGAACCGGAAAATCGGCCACGGTTCTTTCAATTAATCCTGTTAATATAATCTTTTTGTATAAACATTTTTAACTATCTTAATAGGCCACCATTGCAATATGGAAGACCAAAATAACTTTTTTAGACAAGTGACATTCATTTGGCTCCTTTTTAAAGAAGATTCTTCTTTCAATGTTTTAGTCA
>CAIGRQ010160976.1:0-13248 GCA_903798375.1 Fraxinus sp. D2006-0159 | reverse complement strand
GAATGAGAAATGAATGGGTGCCAAATGGGGGCTTAATTCAAGTCAAAGTAATCCATTTATTTCAATCACATATTTTATGGGTCACATAATTTTTCCAACCACACATTTAATCAATACATGCAGTGTGTCATTTCTTAAAGGGCCTTGTTAAGTGTACATCGAGTTTGACATCACGGTATACAGACTCCCTCATAAGAGGGAAGCCCACGATTTTTTATTGGTCATGTGACCTTCTCTTACGAGGGGATTTGTACATCGAGATGTCAAACTCGGTGTACAAATAGCATTTCCCTTTCTTGAAGGGGAAATACATTTGTCACTTCCCAGTTGTTTCTTGGAAATTAGAATAGGATACCCTTTATTGGCTTTTCAAATTTGACACCATTGGGTAGGAGAATTTGAAAACATGCTACGTACTTGCTGACTCAATAATCCCAATAAAAAGCGTCTCCAAGAAAATTGCTCCACAAGTTGTCATTTCTCTTTCGTATTGTCATTTGTCGTTCATTTTTATTTATAATTTAAATTATTTATAAACACTATACAAATAAGTTGGCGGAACCATAACTCGAAGCTCGTAGAAATAGTCATAGAGTCGGTGTGAAACATAGGAGTTTTCTTTTATTTCAAAGCACCCTGGTCTAATAAGTGATACTTTTATGAGTGAATTTTATTGATTTTTTTTTTCATTTTTACAATAGCGTTGACAAAATGACAAGACCTAAAAATAAGAGTTAAAGTTAATTGTATAGAAAATAATTATATATATGTTTTACCTATACTCACATGGGTGGGTCCCATGCAGGACCCATGATAATAAAAAATTGCAAAAAAAAAAAAAATCACACCCACCTCTCCTATTGTGAGGTCTCGATGGGGGTTATGTGAACCCCCACCCTGTACCTCAAGGTTGATTTAAAAAACAAGAGGGATGCAACATGCATATTCATGAGGGCCTTTTTAAAGTTCCGGAATTAAATTTTGGTAACTTTTTATGAGGTTTAGAGTATTTTATCGATTTAACGTACTCATACTGCTTGTCGTTTAGCAAAACTATATATTCTTAAGACGGTTTGTCTTTAACTTCTACATTTCTTTTAGTATGAAGCCTTCTCATACTGTACATTTGAATACAACGGAATAAAAGATCGTTTTCGATTCAAAGTGAAATTTACAATCTTTCACCGAATTCAGGACTAAATGGTTGTTGAATTTCTTTATATAATTTAAATTATAAAAAAATACGATTTTTCTAACATGTGTAGGCCCGTTTGAAGCACAAAAATACAGACTTAAGCATAATAATATAGCAAAATAGTACAACGAGTAGGTACGCGTCTACGTTGAAGAATTAACGTCGTTGGTTTCGACAAGTCACCTGTTCTGTACTTGGAAAATTAATTATACGACAAATTTCTGGTTGTTTCACTTGTCACAACACACGTTCACGTGTATGTTTTCAATACTTAAAATTCAACACAAATATAAAAAATGGTACTCGCTTCTATTAAAGTCAACAACTAAAGTAAGACTGTTCCAATGTCAAATGTAATTTTGAGTGAAGAATATGAGACATTAATTGAGTCGAGAGTTGGACGGTGAACCGTCCCATTTAAATATTATCCTTAAAACACAAATTTCACTAAAAACTAAACTAATTTTTCAATAAATAGAGATGGTAATAAAATTTGAATGCGAGTATTTCGTTTAACGTTTGTTTTATACGATGTTAATCCTCTCATTAAAAACTTTAAACTGCTAGAGAGGATCTTGTGTATTCATTTGATACTTGTCTTTAATATGTGCTAAAACGTAAAAGAAAAACAAATGTTAATTAACATTTGAAAAAGTTTATTGTTCGGTTGTTTATTTTTTTTATTCGTGTACCTTTTAATATTGAGTTTTGATTACACTTGTACGAGCGTATAATCTTGTAAATCGCATGCCAACTTATAAACTGAGGCTGTGTTTGAGAGGGATTTTTGGGGGAAGAATTGATTTTTGTTTTGTGATATCATGGGCAATGTGTGGCTGAAAAAGAAGAAAAAATTAGTGGNAGTTATTGATGTGATGGAACATATTATTTTATTAAAAATTGTGTGGTTGAAAATGAGAATTGATTTACTGTAAACTCCCAAACACACCCTAAGTTTCATAATGGAAAATAGAGCCACGAGTAATCTAGTATTATAGAGCTGACATTGTTAAGTACAAGACTAATTCGATTTAATCAAGTCAACCAAGTATGTCTCACGCAAACTAATTTTTTTCTTTTAACTTTCGGTTCGATAGTATCCACTCACCTAACTTTCATATTCCAAGATCTTCAAGCCAGATTTGGGTTCATAAGTCTTCCTATTGTGCAACATTTGTCCCTAAATGTCAACGTTTACTTATTACACATGCTATGGAGAGTCAAGAGCAGATAATGAGAGAGATAGTGAGATACATTTTTACTTTTGAATTTCTTTTTTGGGATAATCAATCCCATTAAGTGGATGCTAAAGCTGATGATTTCATCAACAAATTCAAGCACCAGCTGAAGCTTCAGAGGTTGGATTCCAAAAAGTAGTATGCGTGTGGGGGAGAGAGAGAGAGAGAGAGAGAGACCAAAAAGTAGTATGCGTGTGGGGGAGAGAGAGAGAGAGATTCCTCTGCTTAGGGTCTTAAAATTAGGCCTATTGTTCTAAATTTTATTCAATAGGGTATTTTGGTCTAGTTTCATTAAAATTGATCATATTTGAATTTTTATTTTTATTTTGAAAATTGCCATTTTTCAAAATGCACATTTAAACATGACTACGTTTATAGAGACATAAAGTACAATGATAACACCCAATTTTGACTCAAAAAACGCGTTGTGAGATATAGAGTAGACTCATTATCAAGTTCAAAATCTCTATTTGAAAACGATGGTTCAAACGCCCCACTTGTGCTTAGAGGTGTTAAGCAAGAAGAGTTATTCACCGACTCGACTATTGCCCTAGGCGAGCTACAGTCGCAAGCTAGCAATGAATCACTCATGTGAGTAGCTCGTCAGCTTGAGAACAAGTCAACTCACCTAAGGCTCATGAGAAGCTCATATTTGAATTACAAAATGTAATTTTAGGTAAAAAAAAAAGAAGCGAGTCGCAGGGGGTTTGGTTTGTCCCAGAAAGAGGCAAACTCATGGGGGGCGAGGAGCCAACTTTCTTGAGGTGAGTTAGCTTGCTGAGCAAGACGAATCGAGCAACTCGATTCACTCCATTACATTTTTTGCCTTTTGTCTAATGGGAGAGAAAACGTGTTTGGCATGTGGTGATATTAGGCACTAATATTGGATTGCATTGTAAATTGCTCCATTATTTATTCCTAAAAGTTAAAGTTATTGGCGCACTATGGCAAAATCAATAGAAGCAAAGCAACAACATATGCATAATTCACGATTAATGTATGGAATTATTTAGAATTATCACCTTTTGGAGTAACATAACCCTTGACTCAGCCCCATTTTTTTCATCAAAATGCATTCTTGAACACTAATTCGATTCATTTTAACCACACATTTTTCAATAAAATAATATTACATGCAAATTCAAAACATATTCTCAATCACAACACTATTGCAAAATGCTTTCTTTTTTTTTGAAAAAAATGGGGTTCAAGAAATGTTATAATTGTAAGGACGAATATATATGTGCACTATCCTTCTTGTTCTCCAATATCGTGGCTTGAGACCAACCTTGCGCACATTATTGGAATAAATATTGCTAATCAGATTCACGAATGGAATTATTTAATATATATTAATGCGAGATATTAATGTGTTTTGTCACATCATAAAGAAAAGTGCAAAAGCCTAATGAGATAGGATCTTAGTCCATTCGTTAGCCCCGCACATGAAGTACGTGGTACACAATTAGTTTGAGAGTCTTCGTTCTCATCATTTTTCCTTAGCACCAAACTGAATTGCTTGCCATTACAGACAGTTGAATTTGCTACGAGTTCAACTGAACTCAATTGACTATGAATTGATCCTACACTTATCATTTTTCTTCGCATCTACAATTAGGTGAGAATTTATGGCCTGAGGATGCGAGTTGAAAAGACTTAACATCCGAGGACTTTTAGCCCATGTTTGACGAAAATTATTTAGGAAAAACAATGTTTTGAATAGTGAATATTTGGAGAATGTATATTTAAAAAGTGGGGAAAATTTTGAATTTACGTGCACAATATTTTGTTATGTGAATATGCGGTTAAAAATAAGTATGTATAAAAAAGAGTTATCAAACAGGGGCTTAATCCTTGTCTATTTTTTTTCCTTGAATCACGTGAATAAGTTAGAATCGAACCAAATCCATTCAATTAAATCTATTCCGTGCTGTTTTAACTACTACGTAGTCAAAATTTAATATGAGACAAGATAGAAATAAATTAAATATCTATATAAAAAAAAAGGTTGTTGTTTAGTATTTTGTTGGCATATTTAGACCAAAGTGTAAATGCATGGAATCAAGATTAAAACCAAGCTACTTTGATTTGCTTCATGGGTTGAATATTAGGTAGAAGTGACATATATCATAGATAATAAATGGTTGAAACTCAAACAACGTTTGGATAATAATATCAACAAGTTGGCTTAGAAAAAGAATTGTCTGCCCCTCCATTTTCCATTTATCCGTTTCTTATGCATAACTTTTTCATTCAGATTGCTTTATTCTTATGGTGGCTGTTTAAAGCATTCGGATTGAAAACTTTATAAAGATTTTGTTCTAAAAATAGCAGCGCAGAGAACTTTGACACAGAAAAGTGTGTATTAAAAAAATAGAAAATAATAATAATAATAATAAATAGGTGCACCAAGTAATTTTGAAGGGTAATAAATAGCACAAAACGTCTCTATCTTTCAATGTTATTGTGCAAAACGTTCATACCTTTTATTTTTTGGCATTTTCACCCCTTCTTTCCACATTTCATTGCGAAAAAAGTCATTTTCAAACATTTTTTTCCAATAAAATGACGATTTTACCCTCATATTCAAATGAAACAAAAAGGAAAAGAAAAGAAAAGAAAAAACAACTAATTGCAATCATAGTTCTGAATTTTTCAAAATATTACAGATAAGTCTTAAATTCTCTCCACCAAGTTGCCACCTATAGATCCACATATCACCACCTTCTTTGTAATTTTTTTTAAAATTTAAGGACTATAGTTGATGTTGTTAGCTATTCATCTTTTTCTTTTATTTGAATAGGAGGGTAAAATCATCATTTTATTGAAAAAATTGTTGAAAATGGCCTTTTACGCAATGAATGGTGAAAGATAGGGGTGAGAATGCTAAAAAATGAAAGGTATGAATATTTTGCACAATGATATTAAAAGGTAAGGATGTTCTGTGCTATTTACTTTAATTTTGAATTACACAATTTTATAAGAAAAAAAAATGAATAAAAGGAGATTCGCCGGGAAAAAATTTCATTAGTAAAAGTTCATTTATCAATGGCAAGATTAGATGGTAATCGCATTTGTCTCACTAATTGACATCATTAACTTGTTGACGAAGTTGTATTTACTGACAACTTGTAAAACACTAAAATTCAACGATGAGCGACCCAATTATAATTTTTTTTATTATGTACCAAAGAAATAATACTTTGACAATATATGTACTTAAAAGAAAAAAAAAAATCGTTTGTCGCATATATCCAAAACACAAATGCTAGAAATTGCATCGAATAGGGCTACACAATGACTTTCGCCGTCTTTAAGCTCTCCACGTCACTATTTTCTCATTCATACGAGTCTCTGTTTATCTCTTTATAAGTTCCGCTTTATTTAAAGTTGCGTCAACAATTGTTTCATTACCTAGAATTGACGACTTGTTGCAACGAAACAAGTCTATAAACTCAATGCGTGTCAAAAACTCTTTCTACGTTCTTAACGCAATTGCTAAATTTGTTATAATGCGGTAAACTCTAACGCTTCTTTGTTGCAAAATGTTCGTAAATTATAGAGTAAGGAGACATATTCACGTCAAGAAAAAGCAAGTGAGAAGAAAGACCGGGCAAACAAATTAATGCATTTTTAACTAACTGCAAAAGATCGAGTTGATATGTTGAAGAACTTGACTAGATTTGCTTCTTAAATTTAAACGAATTGAATATTCAAACTTTTACTTCGTAATTTGCCTAAAACGAATGACCAACAGCTTTGATCAAAAAGTAGTATATTACATAAAGCATTCAATGTTTTGTTCAAAATAAAAAACCTAGTGGAAATTGTTGATAGAGATCTTTCTTCATTACATTTATTATTATTATTATGTGTTTGTGAGGTGGGTGGCGAACGGAGTCAAAACAAATTAACATATGTAATATTTATAGATGGAACTCGAAAAATTATGGTATGAGAATAACAGATTAAAAGAGCAGTTTGATTCATTTAAAATTAAAATGAACGATATGATTCTAAGATTAATATTCTCAAATAAGTACTATCTTGCAAACAAACATTGAGCTATTCTTTGTAGATGAAACCCTCAAATGGATAAAAATTAAGAAAATGCTAATTTCAACGTTGTCTCACACGTTAACATGTCACAGGTTAACATGTCTCTAATCTAATCTGAAAAGTCTCAGAAGAATTCAAATGTTTTATCAAACCCTGTTTTGTTGTACAAGAAAGGATACGTTTGACGTTTGAATTGAAAAGGGACATTTTGGTCAAATACACCAATTCAGCAGACTCTCCGGACAATAATTCAACCAGTAGAGGAGGTCCATTTCCTAGCAGTTTCACACAAATATCCCTATGTCCATGCAACCGATGAAAAAGTGAAAAAAAACAAAAAACATGGTTGATGGTTCCTATGTAAATAGCTGAAGAATCGAGGGCATTTAGTTAAGAATTGCTCTATATAAGCTGCCATTAATCCTTTCAGTTCCATTTGGTCTCAACTCACAGCTGTTTCTTAAACTTTGCCCCCACATCCAGAAAAAAAGATCGAACGACCAAATAAAGTAAAGTAAAACTACTGTATTTGATAAACCTTTCTTTCAAATATAAATATGATGCAGATTGGCTCAACACTTCCGGCGAATAACCTCCACCTTTTTCAGGCGAGACGTGCCAGTTTCAACTGTTCAGGTTCACCATTGAACCCATTGAATAGGCCGCAAGTTCAAGCACAAAATGCAAATCCTGTATCTTCAACTGAGGTGACAAAAAAACATCTGTCCAACCTTGAAAAACTGCTGCAAAAGCAGCCTTCTGATCAAGAACCGGTTCAGAAAGAATCCGGCTCTGTTCCGTCGTTGGAAAACAAAGCAAAAGGACTGTTAGAAGGATTGAACTTGGCCAGCGTTTGGCCAGAGAAGAAAGCCATCGAGGAAATGTCGCCGCGCCATTTAAATAGGCTGCAGAGGCTGTTGTCTAAGTCGGCGGAATATTCTCCGAGGAACAATCTCGGTAGCCGGTGGCGCGAGTATCATGGAAGTCGTGACTGGGAAGGCCTATTGGACCCGCTCGACGAGAACCTCCGGCGAGAGATCGTCCGGTATGGGGAGTTCATTCAGGCGGCTTATCATTGTTTTCATTCTGATCCTGCCACGTCAGCAGACGAGGCCCCATGGCCGCGGCACGTGGTGCTTCCTGATAGGTCCTATAAGGTGACAAAGAGCCTTTATGCCACTTCGTCTATCGGGTTGCCCAAATGGGTGGATGATGTAGCGCCGGATCTTGGATGGATGACCCAACGATCAAGCTGGATAGGGTATGTGGCAGTGTGCGATGACAAGAGAGAAATTCAAAGGATGGGAAGGAGGGACATCGTGATAGCTTTACGTGGTACGGCAACATGTCTCGAGTGGGGCGAAAACTTTAGGAATTTACTTGTTCCGATGTCAGAAGAAAACGATGACACCGAAGCACAATCCAAAGTAGAATGTGGGTTTTTGAGTCTATTCAAGACACGTGGAGCTCACGTAGAAAGTTTAGCCCAATCAGTAGTCGAAGAAGTTCAAAGATTACTCGAGAAGTATAAAGGCGAGACACTAAGCATCACCATCGCGGGGCACAGCCTTGGGGCGGCCTTAGCTTTGTTGGTGGGGGATGAATTAAGTACATGTTCAATCAATATGCCACCGGTGTCTGTCTTCTCCTTTGGAGGTCCTCGAGTTGGGAACCGAGGTTTTGCAAACCATCTAAATGCCAAAAACGTGAAGGTCTTACGAATTGTTAATTCACAAGACATAATCACTCGGGTACCCGGCATGTTTGTCAGCGAAGAGCTCGACAAACAATTGAGGGGCTCGGGAGCCTCATCTGTGCTTAACGTGCTAGACAATAGTATGCCATGGGCATATGCACACGTTGGAACTGAATTAAAAGTGGATACCAAAATGTCTCCTTTCTTGAAGCCCAATGCGGATGTAGCATGTTGCCATGACCTGGAAGCATACCTGCACTTAGTGGACGGGTTCATGGCATCTAATTGCCCATTTCGAGCCAATGCCAAGAGAAGCCTGTGGAAGTTGCTGAACGAGCAAAGATCCAATGTGAAAATGCTCTACACCAATAAGGCTAAGTCATTGAGCTTGAATATGGACAGAGATACCATGAATATGTCTAGTTGTTTGCCGAGCCCATCTTCATAATCTACAATTGGTTACTAAATCTTAAAAAACTACGAGGCTAGTAGTATTGTTGTAACTACTAATTCTGTCATAAACATGTACAGTGAAGTTAAGTCCCTTGAGTTTGATACATTCAAAGGGGTAAAAATTAACAACCCTTTTGTTTTTATCCATTAATAAAACTAATTAAGACTATCCCTCAAAATCATTTGATCTATTTGTTTCCTTGAGTGTCCTCTTGATTCTGCTACTAAACTAATTGGCTTCATAATCATCTTGGACAGTACGTGACTAATTTCATGTTTGTTTGGGCCTTTCTATTAATTGAAGTTTACTGCTGTAGATTCATTGATCTACTGTTGTAGTTGATGGTGACAGCATTTTTCTATCAGCTTCCCTTGACATGTCTTTCCTATTGAATCAGCAAATTCTCTAGTTTGTAGTGGGTGTATGTGGAAATTTCCCGAGGGCGTAAGGGAGAGAAGTATTGTAGTATTAACGAGAGGAAATTGCTTGCGCGTCTTGCATGCTTGTGCAATGAATTGAATTCCAAGATTCTAACATGTATATTTTTAATAAGAATCTGTGAATCAATTGAGGCAAAAGAATAAAAACCATTGTTTTTTATTATGTTCGTCCTCCAATATGGAATGAGAATCACAATGAATAGGATTCAAATGATGTTTATTTCGATTATTCCTCTAGAAACACTCAAAAAAAGAAGTAAGATAAAGAAAGTTTGAGGAGCATATATTGAGTATTTAAGATTATCTTAAACGAGGCTTGGCATATATGCATCGGGCGCCAAAAAGAAAAAAGAAACACACAAAATCAAGAATGAATCTGATGTGGCCAAATAAAACATAGCACATCACAATAAAAGTTTGACTTGAGGCGTTAGCAAAAGACTGCTGTCTATTCCAAAAACCAGTACAAGTACATGAATTAATGTGGGTCAATAAATCAAAGGCAAATCTTCCTAAACATAACATGTGTGGGCATGCAACATAATTTGTATGATTTTTTATCAGTATGTGGTTCACCCCTTCCCTATACAGATGGTTCCGGATTTAAATCTGGGAATGCTGACACTGCTGATTTACTCATATCCCAGCAGTAGTAACAACTGTTCAAGAAAAACAAAGTCGAAATAAATCAAACAGAACATATATTATTACGCACAAGTTTAGTCCGGAGAGAGGGAGAACATTCATTGTGTTCTCTGTGTGATTCTGCAAAGTGAGACGACCACAACAATGGCTTCTGCAATCTGACTGAGTCATGGAACATCAAAGTGTTCCGGCCCATTATTTCTTGCTTCATCGATTCCTCCAGACGACCAAAACAATATCTGTCACACCAGTTTCTTACTCTTTCCTCTATTGATGGAATTATCAGGTTTTCAACATTAAGGTAGCGAAGAGCCTGCAAAAGTACAAATGTCAAATACTAGCCTGCAAAGTGAAATATATTTGTAAATAAATATTAAACTTACTGATTCTATTCCATCCATAAGTTTTCTGCACATTCCTTTGCATCTGTACAAATCACTTGTAGCTATAAAGGGCATTTCAGCTAGCTTTGATCCATGAATCCTGCGACTCGAGAAATTAAATATCAGAGCTAGGCTTGCAAAGTAAAATATATCATAAATGTGCATATGCATACATGAATTTGATACCTGAGGGATGCAACAGAGATAATTTCATCTTCCTTCTCCAAAACAGCAGTGTAGAAGCCTCCAAAATGGATCCGCTTGAAATTTGCTCTGCAAAACATGTGTTTTAGTACTCTAGAAAAAAATAAATTGAAAAGATTACTACGACTGAAATCAGATAAGAAATAATCATTCATTTGTCAAAAAATATTACACTAACCGACAATTGTAAACAACACTTGAAATCACTTTAATTCTTGTGTGCCTATCCCGGATTGGCTCAAAACACTCCTCCATCAGTCTCCTTGCAACTGCCAGTTTGGAGTGGCACATTGTTCTTAGGTATTCATCATCAATATACACACCACAGACGTCGTCAATATATACGCCAGATCCATCATCCACTAGATGCAGTAGAGTCCAAGAATAACCTTCGTTCAGCTCATTTTTCTTCCCAACCAAGACTTTTGATAACTTGTCATGTACCTTCCCAAAAATTTTACAAATAGCATCTCAATTTATCAACCATGTTATTCAAAAAATCCTATAATACTGAATGGAAGTGCTAAAATTTGAATTATAGCAAGATTGACAAGTCAAGAAAGAAAAAAATACCTCTTTGCAGCTTTCCAAGCAGAATGGTGCGACTGGAGTGCAATTCAGATTCAGATCAATTTCTCTATTTTCTTTGCTTCTTCTACATTCCCAATGATCTATACAACAGTTAGAAGTTACAATTTCTGATAAGCGATTGTAACATTTTTTCAAGTCAAATTCTCAAAGCAAATGGAAAGCTGGAAATTCGAGGATAAGAAAAAATTTACATTACATTTTTTCTCACATTGTGGACATGTTATTAAATAATCATTTTCTTGCACAGGATCTCCACAGAATTTGCACACGCAATATGGACAATACCAAGAGCCTTCAGGAACCTCCTGAAATTTATATTCAAGTTCACCAATTTTAGACATTCTTATCACATCTATCAAACTAAAAGGAAAATAAATAAATAAATAAATAAACGATGAAAAAGATAACTCAAAAGATAATTTCCTTACCTCCATACCAATACATACTTGATGGTAAGTGGAGTAACATTCTTCACAACAAATCAAATTCCCTCCATCGGCACAAATCATACAAGCATCATCATACAAGTCAATGGCATTACTTTTAGCCTTGATGATGTTAAATTTATGGTATTGAGATTCATCAGGCCTATTCCAGGCTTCAATCATGCAATTAAAGAGGGATTGTTGTTTCTTTGCAAGAAATATGCTTTCATATGGTTTTTCGCAATTCCTTCCACCATGAATATGAAAGGCTGCTGCTGCGAAGATGTTATCACAACAGGGACACAATATTCCCTCTCTCTTGATTATTCCCTTTTTTTTCATTTGCTTGCTTATATCATCAACAGAAAATACTTCTGCATTTTCTTGAATTATATTGGTGTCTATTAGCCAAGAAAATACGGTTGCCTTCATGTTCCCTCTCTCATTCTTATCCTCTGAACTTCTTTTTCTTCCATCAACACATATCGGATTCTCATAATCGTTATCATCCATTGAACTTCTGTTACTCGTAGATGCATACCATTGCTTACTCTGGTGAATTTCAATATCGGATTTCCTCTTCCTTCTAGACGTGAAACCTCTAGTCCTTTCAGCACAACAATCATCAACGTCGGTCAAAGATGGTTTGCGTTTTGCTATTTCTGTATCATATTTTAAAGACTCTCTTATTTCATGGTTACACTTCTTGGAAGGGCATCCATGTTTCCTTTTCAGTCGAGAAGAATTACTCTCTATCTGCATGCTCTCTTTTTCTCGATCACCATGTGAAGTGACATCATATCGCTTAGAGTGCCTCTGATAAAATTTCGAACCATAATCAGGGTCAGATATATTTCCTGAATTACTTGAACTTGAACAGCTGCTCTTATTCATCCATCTTTTCGATTTCCCTGCCATTTCCAATTGGCACAAGCATTGCACAAGTATTGTGGTAATTTGTTCCAGCGAAAGAAGTTGAAGGCAGAATTTAATATGAGAATAAATGACATCAGATGCCAGTTTTTATAGACAATTAATACAATTATGTGTTTAAAAAGATTTCTATTCTAATTCAGATCTTGCTGATCTTCTAAATAATTTTTCGCTGCTTATAGAAGAATTAGAAAATGGTAAACAAAGCAAAAGGAGTACAACATCTTGCTTTTTTCATTCGCGTTGAATACATTATAAATGCTATAGTTGTACTATTTTGGCACGCACACCTGTCGCACGTGGTACACGATGACTGTAATCTTACCGGTACTACTTTCAAAGAAAGACTGAAAATCCTACGATATAGAGAATTGTATAAATGACTGAATCTTTCGAATTTTAATTCTTGCTGGTAATCGTGATGAACATTAAAAAATTCAAAAATGGTTTTGATGAGGCCAAAGTTGACACTCCTGATTAGGTGCACCCTGTCTCCGATTTCCTCTTCATTCTAGAATGAAATTCTTGCCCTTTCACCATGAGACTCCTCAGTATCTGATGTTTCATGTTTAAAATATAATCTACAACATCGATCATGTTTTGATTTCAGTTCAGAAGAATTACCCTCCATTTGTGTGTTCCATATATTGTTTAGACAGCCTCTAAGCCATCTCAAACATAATGAACAGGCGCAGATGCGTTTTTCGACTGCTTGAGCTACAACATTCGTCTATTGTTAAGACTTTCCTGACAATGTTAGATTGGCACAAGCGTCCTTCGAATAATTTTTTAATTCATTCTAGTCAAAGAAGTTTTAGATAGAATTCAAGATGAAAGATCACAAGTTTTTGAAGACAATAATTACAATATTTTTTTCATAGAAAATTGGGGAGAAGAAGATTGCTGTTCATTGGTTTTTAACTAATTTGACTTCTGCTTATCTTCTATTGAGTTCCTGTATTGAACATGTAAAAATCAGAATATT
>CAIGRQ010160957.1:0-10885 GCA_903798375.1 Fraxinus sp. D2006-0159 | reverse complement strand
TTTTTTGGCACTTGAACAAGCACACAAACTAATAAAAACTCAATGTTTTTCCACCCCCAAACTTGTGACAGACATTAACCTCAATAGCTAAAAATATAACAAGCAATATATAAAAATTAAGGGCAGAAAAGGAAACTAAGTACTCCCTTGATATAAATTTGCAAGTGGTGAATGGATTGGCATGAAAAGTGCTAGCTTACTTCTTATGTCTTTTCCCTTATCTAATGTGTTCAGGTGACATGTTCCATCAAAATTGTAAAAATCAATCATAATATGAAGTAATTTGTAGTAAGCTCATACACCAGGGAAATATGGGGACGAAGATATCCTATACTACTAAAAGCAATAAAAATTACTAATTATATATCTAAAAAGTAAAATAAAAGAAAAGAAAAAAATTGGGTTGCCTCTCAATAAGCGCTTATTTATAGTCACTACCTTGACTTTATTATTTTGGCTATTTATGATGGCTTGAAAAGAAAGTTTTCAGCCTTGCATCGGGTGCAAAGACAATTGTTTCTTAAGTTATCTTTAAGCCTCTAGGCCCCTAGCGGAGCTGCATGAGGGTGTCTGTTGTCTTCCTAATGCACTTACTACTCACAAAGAAGGCAGAGACTTATCAGCAAGGTCAGAGAATGACGATATAGAGTTAGGCTTCAATGTGGCGAACTAATCCCTAGCAGCATTAGTCGATGTTTGAGGAAAGACCTTGCACATTACTTGATCCGGTGCAACCTGTAGGTTCATGACGTCTGTCTACACATTTAGATGGTTGATGGGGTCGGTGGTCCCATCATATTCCTTCATGCGGGGGAACTTGAACCTATTCGGGAGGGGATATGAAAGAACTTTTGACGTGAACGAAGTGTAAGGAGTGAACCCTGTTGCTCCCTTGGTATTCTATTGTATTTCTGCGGCAATCCCATCCTGTATGATCAGTGCAAGCTCGCCCGAGTCCATGGTCACCAATTTCGAGGCTGAGGCTACTTGAGGTATACCCGAGGCCCCAGATCCACCATTGTCATGGGCATCACAGGTGTCCCGAGCTTGAACATCATTCATGAAGCCTTTCGGTTGGGCCAGCGTTGTCTCCGGTGCCGAAGCCTGGGGAATGTTTCTCTGGCTGATCAGTTGAGTCAGTTTTGCAACCTTCGACGAAGTTCTTCGAATGCCCCAACGGTGGTGACTATTGCTGGTGGAGGATCTGGCATTCCTGGTGATTCTTCCTGATGAGCTGGAGGATCCGTAACGGGTGGTTGTTTGGAGCGGATGAGCTTGCACGAGGAAGACCTGAACGTGTATTCACCATGCCTTTTGGTAGCGTTTCCCACAGACGGCGCGAATGATACTACCAAAAATCGTACATATTGATTATTGAGCTTGATGATTGAGAAAGAGCACGAACGAGATCTTTCGGTACCTGAAACAAAGGCGTCAAGGTGTGTCATCGTCGCCCCTCCGATACTTAAGTCAGAAAGAGGAATTTGAGAGAAAATATATGTTGAGAAGTATATGTGAAAACGTACCTGAATAGTGAATAAGAGTGGTGTATTTATAGAGCTAGGTAGAGAAGTTTTGGTAGGACTCATCTCCTTACTTTCCAGATTGGCTACAGGGATGAGTGTTGGAAGGTAGTTAGGAGTCCGAAACTTTCTTATTAGAGGTGTTGCCTAAGATAAGACTCATTTACGACTTAGGATACCTGAGCTTGGGGTGATTGGGTAGGGTTAGAGTCCTTGGTTGACTTGGTGCTTGCGAGTGAAGGATGCTACTCGAGGATGCACAGCATCACGAGGTGGTGTATCCCGAGGACCTTCATCACCAAATCACCCAAAAACATTGGTGTGATAGCTTGGGCATTATGGCCATGTCCTAGAGCACAAGATGTATCTCGAGCTATGCAGGAGGTGTCTCATAGGTTTGGGAGGGCTCGAGTTAAAAAATACTCGATCATAATTATACCACATCAATCACATTAACTTGTTCTAGAACATACTTGGAGTGTTTGGTATAGTTTACTTCATACCCTTTCTCACTATACACACTAATTCTTTGTGAGTAAGTCTTGGCCGCGTGTGTGAGATTCTGGATAGCAGTCATGGGTGAGGTGGAGTGACCTTAAATGTGGATTGAATTTTAACTAGCTGATCTTAGCTCTTGTATATTCTTATGAACTTCAATATATATGAGAGTTATTTTGAGCTATCTTCTTTAAATAAGTCCTAGTAGCATGGGTTTGACTTCGATTGTTTTAGGAAAATATTCATTCACACCACTTATTTCTTGTTGTATGTCCTTTCTCACAAAACTAATGTCTTAACTCATTCTCACAAAGTATTAGTGGGTCATTACATGCATAGGTCTATTACAAAGGTGTTGTATATGAGTGTAGAGTGAGCTGTGTTGAATTCTATTTGTTTTGAGCTATACTTTGCATGCGTTTCTTGTTATTACATAGGCTTGCATTATTTAACTATTTTATGACTTGTTCATTTCATAATTGTAGTTTTCTCTTGCATTTCACATGGTGTTGTTTGAGATGTTGTGTTTCTGGAAACATGCATTAAAAGGCATTTGAGATGGAAAGTGATTGAGAGAATTTTTGGGTTGGTCAAATTCTAACTTGTTGATTAGAATTTGAATTTTTGTAGTATTTGTAAATGATTTTGTTATGAA
Source organism: Fraxinus sp. D2006-0159 (assembly GCA_903798375.1). Classification (NCBI taxonomy): domain Eukaryota; kingdom Viridiplantae; phylum Streptophyta; class Magnoliopsida; order Lamiales; family Oleaceae; genus Fraxinus; species Fraxinus sp. D2006-0159. Next base: position 8,209 of record CAIGRQ010160957.1, on the reverse strand, counting down.
ATACCAAAATGAGAGTTTGTTAGGTTTATGTATTGGCAAATCCAAATCCAAAATCATTAAATTGATTGTAATTGAAGTTTTGTTTACTTATTATGTTAACAGTTGGTTGAGCATGTCATCAAAAATCAAGAAAGTGGAATAATGCAGCTTATCTATCGCTCAAGCACTACCAGCGAAGGTGCTCAAGCACAATTTGTAGAACATGTGTGCTCGATGAACGTCCAAAAGATGCTCAAACAAATTTTCCAAAACTTGTATAGTAGATGAACGTCCAGAAGGTGCTCAAACGCCCGTCTAGTTGAAAAAAATCCTATTTTTCTTATTTTAACTTCGAAACACTCATAAACCACATAGAATCGTGAAATACAATTAATAAACAACAGAAGCACTTGTATTTCTATTGGGTGTTGAGAGAAAAGAAAAAAAAGGAGAGAAGATTTAATATTTGAAGAAATCGATTGTTATCAAAATTCTTTTTCACATCTAAAAACCAAAACACCTCAAAATCATATATCATATAGCTTCAGATTTCTAATATATATTAGAGGTGAGACTGGAGTTTCGATTAAGGAAGAACAAGTTTATTCTTGGAGATCCACATGGAAAAAAAGTTCAGAGGTTCTAGAACAGGTACTCGAGTGCACAACCATGGAGTTCTTTGGGTAATTATGGATTGGAGGTCAGAATCTACTAAAGTTTTTTTTGGCCCTTGGCCACAGCTGTAAGTTCAATCTTTTCATAGTGAATCATTTGGTGGCACGGGTGTTCAGAGGTTTTTTTTCTCTTGAAAAGTTCTTCAAGGATTTTACCTTCATAAACAATTATATGTATTCTTTATTTCTTCACACGTTTACTTGCTTACTTTTGTTAAAGGGGAAGTCCTGAAGGTGAACCCTCCCACCTGTGCCGGAGCTCGGCCAGGCGGGTTGTAAATCGAGGGATGTGCATGAGTGGCAGGAACTTGAGGGAAAGAGTCAATAGGACACGAACTTAGCCCAGCGGACCTTCGTCCACCCCAAAGGGGCGGAGGCCCGACCACTGAGTCAGGATTCGAACCTGCGATGCCGGAGGATTTCTCCCTACATCACCTCAGGCCTTACCAACTCGCCTATGCCCCCGGGAGCATTTACTTGCTTACTTTAATGATTGTTGTGCTAGAAAGTTGACTTTCTATACATCTAGACTAGATAATTTGTGACGTGTTGCAGATTATTATTAATAAATTTAAATTCCTCATAGATAACCTATTCACTTTCTCTAAGTGTGAAGTGGGTCGAAACATCAATTTAAAAATTTTATTTATTAATTGTTAGTTACTGAATACATATTCAGTTGATACCATACATTTTATGGAAAATGCTAATGGCTAGCATATTATAATTGAATGAAAAATGATAAACCAAGAAGAATTTTGATGGTACAATTTGATCCTAAATTCATGACTTTCCTACATTGATGTGTTTTTGTTCACAACCCAAGTTGGAAAGGTACACGTGTGTGCTTCAACCATTGGAAACCAGAAAGGAATTGGCCAGGAGTGAATTTTGTTGCATCGTGTGCATTGAGAACTTTGAAACGTTTGAATTCTTTACTTCTTCTATTGGTGATGGATCCAGGGCCACGGTTTGCAAACTCATAAAACTCGCAAGTTTGGTGGAAGTTCTCACCGGCCCATTTCATCCAGCCCTCTGGCCGAATTAAATCACCCAACTCACTTTGCATGAAGACGGTAAGAGCATTTGCCTTCCATGGGCGGCCAAGGTAGGTGGGAATTTTAAATCTCAATGGGAAGAGTGCCTTTTCTGGAACAATCTTGCAGTTCTGGAGGACCAACCCATTGCTACCCCTTGCTACTTCTCTTCCATCTGCAGTAATGGTGTTTTGTTGATTGGCATTTGGCTTCCTCACTATGATCAAACTGTTTTGAATAACTGCATCTCCCATGCCGAAGATGAAGTCCACTGTACCAGAAATGACACAGTTCCTATAAAACTGACGAAATGCATGATAGTACAATGTATCTTGATAGCCCTCAATGCTGCAATCAAAGATAGCTGACATATCAGATTGGACACGAAGAGCCACAGCTTGGTGGCCATCTGGACCAGCATCATTGCGAAATGTCAATCCCCTAGCAATGAATCCTTGTCCAATGGCAGCTACATATAATTGCTTTTCGTTATCACTGATTGTTAGAAAAAAATGGAAAAGAAGGTGGACGTATATTGAGACTTACAGAATGTTGCAGTATTCATTGTGCCAATCTTCATGATTCCATAGTTTCTCTTGCCTGTGATAATGGTTTTCCCTGGTCCATCACCATAAATGAAAACATTGGGCTTCTTCTTATCAATGGTGATGAACTCTGTGTAGATACCGGCTTTGACATAGATGGTGTATCTACCTTTGAGGTTTTTGGGATATGCTGCAATAGCAGATGCAACTGTCTTGAAGTTGCCACTCCCATCCTTGGCGACAACTGCATTAGGTTTGACATGATGGCCTCTCTTGTGTGCTACCAGCAGCTTACGGTCTGCAGTTCGGAACCAAGTTGGGTAGTCATCTTCGCTAATCTCGCCCGTTTCCATGAGACGACGGCTAGGCTGCAGGTTTACTGGCACATTGAACGCCTTTAGGACTTCAGAAAGCTCAGCAATTATGTTTATAGCATTGTGGGTTAGCTGAGTAGCATTTACCATGCCATTCTCAATGGCAGATTTGTACTCAGGCTTCTCAATTTGATCCAAGCATGACGACTGAAGGGCATAAACAGCAGTCATCCAACTCCGAAGTTCATTTGCACGATCTTGTAGAGTATGCATATCACTGTCACCTACTGATGCATACGATGCCTGAAGTGTATCAATAGCATCATCTAACAAGTCTTTACAGTCTTCGACTGCCATGTGATTGTAAGGATCATCATCCTTGTTAACAACAGTCTTGCCGGTGACCTCATATGATTTCTTCACCTCATTAAGAGTGGCCTGAATTGCGGCCATGACGTAGTCCTTTGGGGTGGCAGTTCGATTATTTGCAACGAATTCGAGACTCCTAACGCAAGCATCCTTGTATGATGTAGGAGCACAAATGGTTGTAACAACCTTCATTGAGGATGACATATCATGTTGATCATTGTCGGAAGAGTCATTGCGATGCACAACTGCCACCACGCCGATGACAACGCCAACGACAAGAATCAAGGATACAACGGAGACCGCTACTTTTCCAACCATTATTACATATATATTTGATTTCCTCCTGCCCCCTTCTATTTAGGTTTTTCCCCTGACAACTTCTATTCAATTGCCAGGGCTAGGTTGCAAGAGGATGAAATACTTAAGGTTGTTGGGAGAGATTATATAGGTGCTCATTCTCTTCATGCCGATGGAAATGTTTGATAATAAATGGCTTATCGACATTTGAGCTCTATCTATGGTTTAGAACAATTCTCTAAAAATAGGTATATTTCTATGGAAGGTTAATTAAGTACCTAATTACATGAAAGTGGCATAAAATTGAAACCAAGGGAAGCAAACAAATTTCTATTTCAAATAATAGTGTGATAGCTTTACTAAAAACAAATCTAAAATCTTTTCCATAGAACTAGCAAGTTCTACATATCAAACTTTCCGCATCGTTTGTTTGATTTAGGGTGAAAATCGAAATTGACCATGATGCGCAGTTTTTCTTTGCAGACATTGGATTAAATGCTGCATAACTTTGTTAAACTAGCAACATGGCAGAGTACTAAATTTAGTCAAATTTATTGTCAATAAACATCTGCATGCTTTAAAATAAAGAACCTTTAAACATTAAAAATTGGAAATTGAAACTGTTAATTGCTTACAATAATGTATATTAATATGCTGAGAGGAAAAGAACCAGAAGCTGATCACTTTCAACAATGATGCTGGCATTAAGGAACTATTGCTTCAAGTTCGAGCTGCTCTTTGCTTAGTTTACTTTTAGCTAAGTAAGAATGACGTTAAAATCAGTTAGACTCCATTCCGCCACTTCATCTTTTGTACTCACAAAAATTTCCGTTCCCACATCAAGAGATGTCCATACTCTTCTAGCAGGAGTGGTACCTGGATCCAGCAACAGAAAGAAGTTAGCACACTATGTACATTTAGCTTTGTGAATTTGTAAAAAAATTTCAAATTAAATACCTGATAGAAGTAAAGTCTGCTGGCAAGTCCACCCACATCGAGCTCCCAAGTTCTTTTATCTCCAATCCAACCATCTCCTTGTTTAGTCGGATAGCCGTATTCTTCCCATATTGGATGAGGTAACAACTGAACCAATTCTTGAGCATGCGGATTACTGTAAGGTTCACAAGTGCTGTTTGGTTGCTCCAAATGCTGCTGGGCATTCCCCGAAGAGCAGTAATAGTGATAGGCTCCATAAGGAAAGTTGGCAGTATCATTTCTGTGAATTTTCCTGTTATTCGGGGTGATGTGAAAAGGTGGGCAGTTGCCAATACTTGTTGGGCTGCACCAAGCCTATGTTTCTGGGTTGATAATCATCTCACTGTATCTGGTTACATCAGTGAGCACGTCTCCATCACAGGGCGCACCATTGTTCTTCCAGCAGCTGCCGATGTCAATCAAGTAAAACTGGCTCCTAGGGCCTCCCCCTTGTTTGATGTCTACAGTCAATCTGACCTTGAAATTAGGAGACTCTGGAAGCTGGAATGCAACTACAATTGTTGTAATAATGACAGCATTTTACCCAAAAATATTTGTAGACTAATCACTTCTTTGTTAAGTAAAAAATACGTAATTAGTAACAATAATAAGAAGACAGCAGGCAAATTTTGACTTCAGTTTGCAAATTATTACGAATTTGGGGACAGTTTAATCATGAACATTAATCTTATCACGGGTGATTCGAATGAGATAGCGACAAAAGTCCAACACCTAATTGTGTTTTCTTCCAAAAATATTCATTCCGTGTGGGCTAATCTGGTTTTCTATGTTTGGTGACATATTACAGTTTCAATGTCTATTCACATTAGACCCTTATTTGATTTTTGATTCTTCTATATGAGTGATGCAAATTGATTTTTTTGGAGAATGTTTGATTAAAATGTAGAAAAAGTTATGAATTCACGTGAAAAATTATTTTATTAAAAGAATGTCCTAGTTGAAACCCAACGAATTAAAGTTCTCCTCGTCATTAACCACAACTAAATGCAGATTTAAATATGATTACAACTTGAAATTTTAATTCAAACTTTGAATACAAAAATAACAGTTTATTAGTGAATTGCCATATCTGCAAAGTCGACCTCGAAATGGATATTATGCAAGGTACAAAAATTTGACAACATAACAAACCGAAAGTTAGCAAGCATTATTTTTGACATAATTATATTTCTAATACTTACAGTTTTGAGCATTCCAATGGTAGCCACCGGAGTATCCCTCGGTTGCATCAGCTCTTAGGTACAACATAAGCCATGGATACTATTTGGAGGTCCTGAGTTTATGAGCAAAAACCCAACTCCCAGAACCAACTTTCTTCTCCCAGACAACCTCAAAGTAAGAATTTCCACCATCAGAATTTGAATCCAATTCATAAGTACCATTAAAACCTCCTTTCATTATGCCATTTCCGTCTAAACTTGTGGGCTGATGGTAAAAGACAGGCTGATTCATACATCCACTTCCTAAACATGGAAATCTTCCTGGATTAAATGGTGGTACTTTTTTCCCATTTTCAGGACAAAGACCAGATTTAGTGTCATAATTTCCATTTTTCAATATAACCATCCAAAATTGCCATGGTTTTGGTGTGTCTGAAACTTGACACAATGAACCCAAATATATTTCCTTCTCCGGTGCATACAGGTCTGGATCGTTCAGTGCTTTTGGATTCAAACCCGGGAATGGCTTCCCAATGCCAAGTTTGTTATCCCCCTCAGTCACTTTGTGAATCAGAGAATGGTCTGAAAATCAAACCAGGACAAAATGAAAACAGATAGGACAATCAATACCCGTGTAATAAAATATGCTTTTAAGTTCAAAAATACAAGAATATTTGTCACCATTTTCAATTGAAAGATCAAAGCAATCAGCAGATCTTGGGCTACCCATTCCAGGGGCTTCTTCGCCCACTTCATTGCAGAAATTCCAAGCTTCAAAGGAAACTCTCAGCCCACCCCTTTTCATGCCCGGGTCCCCTACTGCCCAAACACTGCTGTCTTTACCATTTGCCCAAGACCCACAAAACACAAGCAAATTTGCTGCCACAACCCAAAAATACCTCAATTTTCCCAGTCCCATTGTAAGATTCAAAAGGGTGGGTATGCCTCTGTGACCTGCCTACTCAAGAAACAGAGCATGAGAATTACTTGTTCAAGAATGCACTAATTAGAGGGTGAGGAGGAGGGGGAAGTGTCGAAATGGGGTTGGGTTGCCCAGTCTAGTGCGATGCGTGAACTGTGATGTATCCGTGTACGGTGTGCTATTATCTGAATATGGACATGAATAAAGATTTTTCCACATTGTCACTGTAGCATGAATAAATTCTCTCACCTTTTAATTTTTGCGCACTTGTTTGGATATTTTATAGATTTTTTTGCACTTTTTTATTTGGGAAATTTCACAAGTTTGCGTGGTTGCCACATAGTTTAATTTCTGTATACAAAATTAGAAGGAATTAACTATTCAGGTAAAAACTTGACATCTCAATGTAAGAGTTACTCCTGTTTGAGCCAATATTTTTGAAAATGAAAATGAAAAATATCACCGTTATTATGGTCTACACAAGAGATAGAAAATTTGAATTTAAATATTGATATGTTGGATAACGGTCATATTTTTCATTTTAAGGAGAAAAAAATATGGCTCAAACAAGGAACAAATAGAAAAACGTCACACAATATGCTAACATAACTTGGTTTGCAATTCAATTTTCTTGGTTTGAAAAAATTAAGTTGGACTCCTTCATCTTTATTTAGTATAGTTTTGTGTCCTCGAACTATAAATAAATATGTGCCTTAGTTGCATCATCACTACGGATGGCAATTCGAATTGTTAAAATCGAAAATCATGGTTAACCGAACCGATGGTGCAATGAGGTGGTTATGATTTTGATTTTAATGACCCGATTCGAGGTGGGGCGGGTATGGTATTTAACGACAGTGTCTCGCCCCAAACCGATTACCTATTAAAAAAAATCAATTGGGTAATTGGGCTTTCCATTATCTTTCCTAAAATTAATAGGACAATTTTGACAATTGAGTTTTCCCAAAATTTTGGCTCAATTAACATTACTAGTAAACCCTTAACTCAGTAACCTAACTCTAACTCTATAAGTTAAAATTGAAAATTGGAAACCAAACTTATAAAACACTCGTCCATTCAACCAATGAACCAAATCAGATTCTTGGCACTCTGCTACATGTACCTCAGCTTCAAATTGTTGGCTTGTTAGAGGGGACCAGTAGTAGAATAGCAGTCACTNATTCTTGGCACTCTGCTACATGTACCTCAGCTTCAAATTGTTGGCTTGTTAGAGGGGACCAGTAGTAGAATAGCAGTCACTACTGATATGTGGACATCCAATCAAAAGAAGGGATTTATGGCTATCACCGCACATTACATAGATGATTTTTGGAGGCTTCAAAGACAAATTTTTAGTTACAATAGTTTTATAAAATAGACTTTAAGCTACTCTTGTATATCTTCTAAAATTTTATGTTATCGTACGAACTTTTTTTCACCATTGATATAGATTTATATACGTCCCTTGCCCCCACACCGCCGATTCAATGTCTACTGTGTTAATGGGATGTCTATTTGACTGGAATATTGATAAAAAAAATTGTCCACATTAACTGTTAATAATTACACTACGAATGACGCTATGATTAACATTATGTTAGATAAGCTTTCTCTTGGTTCTTTGCCATTGAATGGTGAATTTTTCCATTTGCGGTGTTGTGCACACATCTTGAACCTGATAGTAAAGGATAGTTTGGATATCACTAGCCCGAGTGTCGAGAGAATCCGTGATAGCGTTTCATATTGGTCAGCAACACTAAAAAGAGTTGAAACATTAGAGGCAGTTGTACGACAAATGAAAATTCCTTGTGAAAAAAAGTTAGCACTGGATTGCAAGACTCGATGGAACTCCATGTATCTAATGATTTATATTGCTTTACTTTACAAAGACCTTTTTCCTCATCTAAGGCAAAGAG
>CAIGRQ010160889.1:0-21004 GCA_903798375.1 Fraxinus sp. D2006-0159 | reverse complement strand
AGTTTCGGGTCTCATTCGGTTCTTCGGTTCTTGGTCTAGACCCGACCCAAACTTTTCGGTTCTCGATTCGGGTACCCGTTCGGGTCTTTAACTTATGAAGAACCGTTCGGTTCGGTTCGGGTTCGGTTCGGTTCGGGACTTTTGTCCAGCCCTAGAGGCAAGCAGAAACAGGAGATACAGCCAACACCGCTAACTCGTTCGAACACTTCAAGGTCAAACCTTCTTATGGAAATTAAAGATATGAAGGAATTTAAATGGCCTTCAAGGAAGCAATCACCCCCGGACGCTCGGGATAGGAGTAAGTACTGCGATTATCATCGGGATCACGGACACACAACTGAGAACTGTAAAGCCCTTCAGTGATAGATTGAAGCTCTGATCAAGAGGGGATTCCTGAGCTCGTACGTGAGTCATGATAAGCGCCCAAGGAACAATCGAGACAAGGGGAAAGGTCCAGAAGGAATGGGGGTGACAAGCCCACCGCAGGAACAATTAACATCATTATTGGAGGAATAGCATCAGGTGGATACTCGAACACTGGGCATAAACAGTATGCCAGGCAGTACCGCCCGAACTTGAAGATGGAGACTGACGGCACAGAAGAAATCACGTTCGGACCACAAGATTTGGAAGGATTGTCATACCCGCATGATGATGCCTTGGTCATATCAGCGATCATAGCTAACTTTGAAGTAAAGAGGGTTTTGGTTGACAATGGAAATGCAGCTAACATACTTTCTTATGAGGCGTACTCTAAAATGGGAATCTCAGTCGAACAGCTCAAAGCCGTCCACACCCCACTGCAAGGATTTGGAAACGGTACAATAATTCCGGATGGAGTCGTCAATTTCCCACTCACATTGGGATCGGGTCAAAAGCAAGTAACTGAGTTAACATCATTCCAAATAGTTTGTATTTCAATGGCTTACAGCGCAATTTTGGGGAGACCATTGCTCAACAAAATCATAGCCATCGTCTCTACTTTTCACTTTGCTATGAAGTTCCCTACTAATGGAGGAGTGGGGGTTGTCCGTGGAGATCAGATAGCTGCTAGACATTGTTACATGACCAGTGTTCAGAGAATAAATTCCAACATCATGCAGATATCGTCACTCGAACCCGATCTCGAACTCCGAGGAAGACTTGCTCCTGTGGAAGAATTGTAGGAGCTCGAGCTCGAGCCCGGTAAGAAGGTGACGGTAGGCCGGGATCTCGACGATAGCTTTGTGACTGTGCTCGTAAGTTGCCTATCTCGCAATATTGATGTATTCGCATGGAATGTGGAGGACATGCCCGGAATAGACCCAATGGTTTCAGTCCACAAATTAAATGTCAATCCTGGTGCAAAGCCAGTCAAACAAAGGAAGAGACAGTTCGCACCAGAACGTCACGAGGTTAATACAGGAAGAGGTTGATAAGCTAATCGGCGTACGATTTATTCGTGAGGTCCAATACCCTGACTGCTCGCCAACGTAATGCTCGTCAAGAAGGCTAACGGCAAGTGGAGAGTTTGCATTGACTTTACCGATCTTAACAAGGCATGTCCAAAGGATAGTTATCCCCTACCTCGGATTGATAACCTTGTGGATAGCACTTCTGGTTACAAACTTTACAGTTTTCTCGATGCATTTTCTGGATATCATCAAGTCCTCAAGGCCGAAGAGGATCAGGAGAAAACATCTTTTACGGCTGACGCTGCCATAAACTGTTATAGGGTCATGCCATTTGGGTTGAAGAACGTAGGAGCTACTTATCAGAGGTTGATCAACAAATTTTTTGCTAAAATGATAGGAAGGAACATTAAAGCTTACGTGGACAACATGGTGGTTAAAAGCAAACAAGCAGGGCATCATATCAAAGATCTTGAGGAGGTGTTCTCTACTCTTCGAGAATACCAGATAAAGTTGAATCCTGCCAAGTGTGCTTTCGGGGTAGCCTCGGGAAAGTTTCTAGGCTTCATGATCACCCATCGGGGGATTGAGGTCAATCCAGATAAGATACATGCGCTTGCCTCCATGGAGCCCCCTCGAAGCAAGAAGGATGTACAAAAACTGACAGGTCTTATCGCAGCATTGAACAGGTTTATGTCCCGAGCAGCGGATAGATCTTTCCCTTTTTTAAAGCTCTCAGAGGGAGTCATAACTTTGAATGGACCGAAGATTGTAAGAATGCATTCCAAGAGCTAAAGCAAACATTGGCAACCCCGCCAGTTCTGACGAGGCCTGAGCCTGGTGATATTTTGTTTTTAAACTTAGCAGTCTCTCAAAATGCGGTAAGCGGAGTGTTGGTAAAGGAGACGAACAAAGCTCAACAGCCTATCTACTACGTCAGCAAGGTGTTACTTGACGCGGAGACAAGGTATATGCTGCCCGAACAGCTAGCTCTTGCATTGGTAGTGGCGGCACAGAAGTTGTGACAGTATTTCCAATCTCATCCTATTATTGTGCTCACAAACCAGCCACTCAGGCACATACTTCAGAAGCTCGACATGTTCGAGAGACTGCTGAAGTGGGCCATTGAACTAGGAGAATTCGACATTGAATTCAAAGTCAGACCCTCGATCAAAGCACAGGCTTTGGCGGATTTCATAGCAGAACTCACCCCAAGGTATCGGGGGCCAGGAGACGACCCAACCAACGACGTAATAAAAGTATGGGAAATATTTGTAGATGGGGCGTCAAACTCCTCGGGCTCGGGTGAAGGGGTCATTCTCGACAACCCAGACAGACGTACAGAAATACAATGCGCTCTCTGATTCGAATTTAATGCTACAAACAACGAGGCAGAGTATGAAGCCGTTATAATTACGCAAGAGCTTGCCACCAATCTTGAGCTTGAGCACATAAAAATTTACAGTAACTTGCAATTGGTGGTCGGGCAGATTAAAGGGGCGTTCGAAAGAAAGGATGAGAAGATGAGCTTGTATTGTCTAAAGGTTCATGACCTTCGGAGACAGTTCAAAAGTTGTGAGATCGTAAAGATCTCTCGAGCTAATAACTGTAAAGCCGATGCCTTATCCCATCTTGTATTCATGGGGGTTGATGGTCTTGACAGAGCAGTCCACGTGAAGTTTGTGACAGAACCAAGCATTAGCTAAGTACCCATAGTCATGGACATTGAGCATGAGCTTAGTTGGATGGACCCAATAGTTGATTTTATAACTAATGGGAATTTACAGGATGACTAGTGGATTGCTAGGAGCATTCGAGCTCGGGCACCAAAATATTGCATGATTAGAGGAGTCTTATTTCACCGAAGTTTCACTCTCCCATACCTCAGATGTCTCAGGCCATCAGAAGCAGCGCAAGCATTAGCAGAAGTTCATGAAGGCGTGTATGGGAACCATCAAGGGGCTCGGGCTCTAGCTTTTAAGCTTATAAGGTAAGGATATTACTAGCCTTCCATGAAGAAGGATGTCGTGGACTATGTTAAAAAATGTGACAAGTGCTAAAGGTTCGGCAACGTCATCCACTCTCTCGCCGAAGAACTCACCCTCGTACATTGCGTTGCCCCGTTCGAGCAGTGGGGGCGTTGACATCCTCGGCCCTTTCTCACTTGCCCGAGGACAATTGAAATTTGTTGCAGTAGCAGTTGAATACTTCACTAAGTGGGTTGAGGCTGAGCAATTAGCTACGATTTCAGAGCCCAAGCTAAGGTCATTCATTTGGAAATCTATCATTTGCAGGCTTGGAATACCCAAGGTCCTCATAACCGATAACGGAAGACAGTTTGATAATTTAGAGTTCAGAAGCTTTTGCGCCAATTTAGGGATCGACCACCGTCTGACATCTGTAGCACATCCTCAGAGCAATGGCCTTGCGGAGGTCACAAACCGAATAATATTGCAAGATCTCAGAACCAGGCTCGGAGAAACTAGAGGAGCTTGGCCGGATGAGCTACCCTCTATACTTTGGACATATAGGACGTCTCACAAGACTACCACTGGGGAAACTCCATTTATGTTGGCATTCTGAGTAGAAGTTGCCCTCCCAATCGAGACCAGGCTACCGAGCTTAAGGAGGCCTGAAACCGGGGCCGAGGAACGAACGACATAGCATCTCAACCTCCTTGAAGAAGTAAGAGAACAAGCCTCAGTAAGGGTTGCCTCCTACAAAAACAGAACGACCAAGCACTTCAACAGCAGGGTAAAGTCTAGGAAGTTCAGAGCTGGGGACCTTGTGTTGAGAAGAGCGGAAGCTGCGGGTCACATGGGAAGGACCCTTCAAAGTCATAAGACAGGTTCGAAAAGGCGCCTACAGCCTAAAAGACACATCGGGAAGACCACTGGCTAGACCATGGAACGCTGATAATTTAAAGATCTACTACAAGTAGCCTATTTCCTTTACTTAATAGTTTCATTCGTTTTGAATTTTTTAGTTTGTCGGGATTGCATGCCCCGCGTCTTTTAATTTTCCAGTTATCAATTCCCACGTTTAATGTTTAGAAAATTTTCAGTTGAATAAATCATACATGGATTTCTTGCCCACGAAATGCTCCTAACCTCAAAGCTTTGCCTTAGGGCAAGCACCTCAAAGCCTTGCCCTAAGGTAAGCACCTCAAAGCCTTGCCCCGTGCAAGCACCTCGAAGCCTTGCCACGAGTAAGCACCTCGAAGCCTTACCCCGTCCAAGCACCTCAAAGCCTTGCCTTAGGGTAAGTACCTCAAAGCCTTGCCCTGTGCAAGCACCTCGAAGCCTTGCCCCGTGCAAGCACCTCAAAGCCTTGCCTTAGGGCAAGCACCTGAAATCCTTACCTTAAGGCAAGCACCTCGAGCAATCATCCCGAGCTTGGGCTTGCTACTTCATGGAATTAACACATTCTCTCCTCGGGCGATCACCTAGGGAAGTTGCATGCAACAACTCTCCTCGAGTTTAACACTTTGTTAATTAAAAGTGCTCAAGAATCAATGAAAATGCTCTAGAAGCAAAGTGCTCGAGAATCAATGAAGATGCTCGAGAAGCAAAGTGCTCGAGAATAAATGAAAGTGCTCGAGAATAAATGAAAATGCTCGAGAAGCAAAGTGCTCGAGAATAAATGAAAGTGATCGAGAAGAAAAGTGCGACGAAAGAAATTATTAACAGTAACGCTCGAGATTACATAGATCGACGTGCAAAAGACGAACGGAATAACAAGCATTGTTCAGGTCATGACCAACAATACAAAGTTTATACAAGAAGTTCAGGACCCATTGTCGGGAAAAATACATTGTCAAATGTTCAAAAAACTTTGAAAAACCTATTCTTGATCGTTGGTCCCCGGGGCACAAACATCACCATCTCCATCCTCGATCGTCGTGCCTTCAGACGACGACAGCTCGAGCCCTTCAAATACATCCGGAGCCGACGTCAATTCCGCGGTAGGAACCTCAGGAAACTTAGAGCGGAGGAATCTCGGGCTTGCTTGAACGCATAGTTATACGAGCCGACGGCGTATTCACCCCTTATCTCCCCGAGCTCATCCGACCTCTTGAAATCCTCGATGGCCTCAGACACCGGATGCTCTCGAGCTCCTTTGTCCTACGATCAAGATCGAGCTTGGACTCCTCGGCCATGGCCTTCGCAGCCTCCGTCTCCTCCCAAACTTTACGGAGCATGGCCTCGAGATCAGAATTCTCCTTCGAAGAATGAGCAACCTTTGCCTCAAGCTCGACAATATTCTGCACACGACGATCAAGTTCTTGCTCGAGCGAAGCTACTTTCCAGTCCTCTCCTTCCATCCTCAAAGACATCGCCCGAGCCACGGTCAACGCCTGCGATAAACAAAATGTGGAATTAGTGCTCAAGCTAGGGACCTTAAGGACGAGATTGGACGAATGTTACCTTTAATGTTAAGGCCTCGACTGCTTCTTTTTATTTTTCTTGCCAACAGGCTTAGCAGCTGGAGTCTTCGGCCTTTTATTCACTGCTCGAGCCAAATCAGCAGGATCAAACGCCATTTCGATAGCTGTGGAAATAAAATACAAGTCATTAGAACGAGGACCCTCCAGAACGAGCTATAAAAAACCAAGGTGAAGGGTGCGTGCTCCTACCCTCAACGCCCTTGACATTGGCTAGGTCGAGGACATCGTCCCCGAGGTGATCATCCATGACACATGATAATTGCTCGAGCTCGGCCAGGCACTGTCTATCTCTCTCTAACACCTCGAAATAAGCCTGACCCTCGTTGAAACGTTCTGTGCTCGGGACAGTCCACCTCGGACTAAAAGGGTGGTCGGTTTCGGGGGGTTGAATAAAAAAATATTTAGACTTCCATCCTTTGAGTGAGCTCGGCATTTTAGGGACTCTAAACTCTCCTCGGGAAGAAAAGTATACGAAACAGTTGAAGCCTGGGAGTGACTTCAGCTCAAATAACATCCCGAGCAGGTCTAACCTCGGGACAATCGATAAATACCTACAAGCTATGAAAAAGTAGACAGGCATCCTCCACCCATTGGGCACCAGTTGCCCAAGACATATGTTGTGCTCGGTCAGGAACTCGAGGAAAAAGGGGTGAAGGGGCCATCTGAATCCCCCTTTAAGTGGCTCTCTATAGGCGACTACCTCCCCATCCCGAGCACTCATTACGTCTTTCTTAGGTCCAGGTAGACGAACATCATATAAGGGTATCAACCCAAATTCATGGGCTATACCTATCGCCTTGTGCTCCTTATACCTACTGCTAAGCTCGGGGTATGAAAGGGCGGGGTGACTATCGATCGGAATAGCATATGGAATAAGGGTGTGATCCTCCTCAGGCGATGAGCCCGACGCCGAGGAACTACCACTACCAGACATCTTCAGTAAATAAAAACATAAAATAAACTAAGTGAGAGGCACGAGCTCTTACCTTAATCCTAAACCCGAAAACGTTCGAGGAGTCTTTGAAGGTTGGAAAGCGCCAAATGGAGTGGGGTAGGGAGGTATTTATAAGACCCTGGGAAAGCCAAGGGTCTCTCAATCCTATTCGTCCATGGTATGCTACATGGCGATCATCCACCACAGGTAATCATTTGGCTCGAATATCTATGCCATGCGGCATAACGCCACGTGCCTAGTTGGCTCCTCATTTAAGAAAGGTCGACCCATTCAGAAGACTGAGCAGCCTATTCTCAAGTGTGCTTAGTCCAAACCTAGCACGAATTCGTGTGTGTCCTCAAGAATCAATCGCTCATCCAGTTGCATCGATCCCAGTGCCCCAAAGGTCGTGCCCTAGCGTCGATGCACGGGGGCCAGTGATGATACCCAAATCTAACCGAGCTCGAGGACAAGTGACCTTTTTCATCCCAACATGCCATACACTCCTCGGGGAATGGTCATCGGGCTCGACCCACTTTGACCGACCAGCGTGCTGGAAGCTCGATCGGGCCTTCATTACTCCCCATTACCCCTGAGATCATCCATACCTAGTAAAGGAAGAGTCCTTCCTTAGGATGAAGCTTATCCACACGCCAGAGTCTTATCTCTACCCAAACACCCAAGGAACACTAGATTAATTAAATCACAACTCCTAATTGCACTAGGACTCATAAGTGCCCCCAACGTTGCAGTCTTACTATGAGACTACCGTATATCTCTATAAATACATCGCTCTCATCCATTATTGAGGTACATTTTTCATATATATTTTCAGTACACATTCTCTCTAAATTCACTTTCTGACTTAAGCATCGGAGGGGCGACGAGGACACACCTCGACGCCTTTGTTTCAGATACCGAAAGATCTTGTTCGTGCTCTTTCTCAGTCGTCAAGCTCGGATTCCAGCATGTGCGATTTTTGGTAGCATCACTAATATTGTTCGTTGCTTGTCTAAATCTACCCTAATCTATACGATTTAAGGTTTGGGGTTTGATTTTGTTTGTTTTGTGGGTATTTTTCTTCTTTTGTGGCTGAATTTCTTCCTCTGGCGTCCCAAAAAAAAAAACCCCCTCATCGTTGATGTCGTCTTTTTGGTTGAATCTGATTTGTTATTTAGATATTTTAACCTCTTTTCCTCACTTCCTTGCATTCCTTTTTCCTTCATCGAATTTTTATATCGTTTGGTTTTAACGAGGCAACATTTTATTGCTCCAATTTTTTTTTTTAATAATTAGTTGTACTCTTTTTTCCTTCATGTGGTACTTTTATCCTATTGAATTTTTGTCGAATTAGATTTAGAACGAGTTTGTTATTGTTCAAATAATTATGAAATGAGGCTTATTGTAAATTATTAAATAATTTTTAATAACCGTTTAGTCTTATTAGACAAGAAGTTTGTCTATAAATCGATTTAAAACCCTCATTAAATCTAAGCTTATCGTTTTAAGAACTTGTTTGATACAGCTTAAAATCCAATTAAAATTGAAAATATGGCCGTTATTGGATCCCCACTCGTTTAATAAAAGTCAACAATAACGGCTAATTTTTCAATTTTAATTCGATTTTAATCTTTACCAAACATGCCCTAATAAATTACACCTTACTTTTGACTATTACATTCTTGCTAGTAAAGCTTTAAAAAGAATGAAAACGACTTCCTTTACATGATAACTCGATCCAATTCCGCCATCTTGAATAAACCAATTAAATAAAGGGTTTCTTTGGTTTGTTTTGTAAGAGAATAAATATTATAATAGTGATTTTATTTTATTTTTTAAAAATGTGTGATTAAAAAGTAAAAATAAAAAATAAAAAATTTACATATAAATTAATTTTACTAGGAGAATGTATAATTGAAAATAAATTTGGGATTTTTTTTATTTTTTTTTAAGAATGAGACAGACAAGGATTTTATTTTGTCATTTCCTTTTATTAATTTTGTTATTTGTACAATCATACTTGATAATTTGTTATTCGATGCATTAATTTCCTACAAAAATAAGATTAATGTTATTCTTAGTTAGCGATTGTCGTAGTCAATTTACGTGGCAATTATAAATATTCATATTTTGTAATAGTTAAAATTATGTCATTTAAGATGACAATTATAGTCGTTGACTATGATTAACATTACTCTTTTTGTAATTCCCTTAACTTAAATAATAAATTAATATCTAAAATAAATGAGTTTTACATTGGCTAATCAAGTTAATGGTTGATTATGAATAACATTATTTTAATATTTAGCTATGAAAAAGCCTTAAATTCGCCTCGTACGAGTCTTGCTTGGCCCTTTCCCAGTAGTCTATTGTGCTTAGATCAAAGTCTATGGCTGGTTCTTCTCCTCTATGTAAATCACTGGAGAACCCAAATCAGGTCAGCTTCAATTCCATGTATTGTGCAACCGGTAAAGGTTCCAAAGCCCAATTGTGCTTGCTGAGGATTATGCACATAATTTCCACTGTGCGGCCACCTCAAATCACCATGACGGAGCCACCACTTATCAGTTCAGAAATCAATGAATCGTCTGTAGAAAGCAATATGAGAAAAGAAGATAATGGTTCCGGATTTGACTTGAACGGCGACGTGTGCATTTTTCCAGAGATGGATGAACCTTCCGAGTCTTTAGCCAGCTGCGCACGGCTGAGCCCAAGTAGCACAACCGTAGGATTCGGTGGTCTGCCGCCCCTGAACGGTGACGGAGGTGGTGATCAATGCGATCGACAAGGTGAAAATACATATGAAAATGACTTTGATGAAGCCGAGAAAAAGATTGATCTACTCATTGAAGCTGCGAAATTAATATTGGGCGAGTTCAAAGACTACAAGAAATCCGAGTCTGCATACGAGTCCGAAAGACAAAACTTTGAGTTCAAGAATAATAAGACGGGCGAGAATGAGTTGAATGAAAAGATGTTGACGGCGGCGGAAATTGACGGAGATATTGAGGACAAGGGATCACCAATGTTGTGGCGATCGAAGCGAGGGAGAGATCATGTTCTGCCAAATCGGTACAGAGACTCGGTGCTCGAACCATTGACTCGATTGTCGAGACACCGGTCAACAGTTGTCCCAACAAAACGTAGGAAAACGTAAATTGAAAAAAAAAAAATAATAAATAAATAAAATTAATGTTTTTCCTTTTGTACATATTTCTTGTTTGATTTGATAAATTGGAGCAGTAATGGAAGAAAAATTTATTTCCACCAAAAGTTTTCTTGTTTTGATTGGTCTGTCTATGGCTATTACCGTCCTACTTTTTTGTCTCGAATTGTTTTTTGGCTTCTAAGAATTTCCTAAAGGAAAGGGACCTGAAGGGAATGGCACAATGATGTAACAACCCTTTAGCTGAATTGATTGATCAATTGACTGATACTCGTGTGTTTTTTTGGTGCAAAATCGTGTTTCTGAAAAATTAAGAAAGTCGTGTTTTACTTACCTACTTAAATGGACGTCCAAGATGTCGCCAAGTGTAATCTCCACGATTGTTGGATGAAGGACTTTGTGTGACTCTTATAATAGGCATGTTAAATTGACTAACCAAAAAGACAATCAGTTTGTCGATAAAAAAAACAATATGCCCATCTATTTCTCTAACGCTATACAAATTGAAAACATGAACGTTAGATGGACATCAAAAAGACAAAAAGTAAACTGTCTATCTATATAATTTGTGAAGCAGTTTAGAAATTGAGAATTAATTATATTACAATTGAGTTGAGTTTTCATTTTTAAAATAGGCTAAACAACGGGCTAGAACCAATTTTCATTTATTTTTAATGCAACAGTGGGTAATAGATTCATAAATGGGTCATTTGCTTTTGGATTGAATTTGGACTATTTATTTATTTAAGTAACTATTTGATCTTTTATTTAGATCTAAGATTTTTGTATGGTTGAATTTTAAAGTGTAAGTTATTGGGTCAATATTTATTAATGGAAAAAAAAAATTAAAATTTTGCGGGGGCGAGTCAAAATTTTTGGGGGGACGAAACTAAGAATTACATTACAAATTAACTAGGAATAGTGGACCAGCGGACAATTTTGGAGGGCGATCGCCCCTTGCCCCTATCTCCGTCTCTGTATATGGGTTTAGTCTGAGTGTTGAAAACCTTGTAATATTTACCTTGATTGTATTTCATTTAATCGGTGGCTATTTCCTACAGTGATTCAGGCACTGGTGTTTGGGTTATTGCCTTAGGCCAGCTATTAATGAATTTCTCCTTTTACAGTTTGTTTTGTTAGTTTGTTTTTATATTTTTGTTGTTCTTGAACTAATATATCTTGAATCTCCTCCTAACAAGACCCAATTCGACTAATTGGCGACCATCCAAAGGAGAGAGATTAAAATAAAATTTATTTCTTGTAATTGTTAATGTTAATGTTTAAAAAGTGTAAGGTGTGACTAGATTATAATGTCGAATTTTAAATTTTTACGAGTCGAAGCAAGATTAGACTAGGCTTCGCCTAATCGTGAACAAGTGTAAAGTATGATTAGACTTTAAGGTCAAATTTCATGTTAGGCGTAATTTAGACAAATTTTTTAGAATAATGATTAACATTAAATTTTATTATCCACACTCATGGGAGGCATTACTCATTTTATTATAATTGTTTCCAAATAAGTGCTTTGACTAGATGATCCTTTCTTTTACAGGTCCTTTTTGGCTTATTAAAAATATACATGAAACTAACAATATTAGTTTTATTATATTATTATTTTCTTGGTACATTTGTTTTGAAAACATTTCCCTAACAAAAGTAATTTCAGAAATTCAAGATTCAGACCACTAAGGTGGTCCCAAATTGTCATTCTAGTTTACTTTAATACCAATTGTCACAAATTTTAATATAATGTTTAGGAATTGAAGCACCACTTGGGATGTACAATACCTCAATTGATGATCCATTGTCCAAAAATTGACAACCCCAACCCAAATATTATATATGAGATTTTGTTCAATAGCTATAGACCAAGCAAAATATAGAACTTCACCTGCCCCCTCCAATCCATACACACACTAGTTAATACATTAGAAAGCACCCACCTTCTTCAACCAACAGCTGCAGCACACGGCGGAGCAACCATCTCCAACATTAGCACGCGGCGGAATATATTCCTGCAAATTGGCAATGTTTTGTACGACTATATATAGAATAGGCCATATTAGTTTACCTAGATGGTACTTGTCTTAAAGTGTCTCAAATTAGAGCCGTTTCAAAATTCAAATTGGCTCGAATGAATTATCTCAATTGATTAATTGTCCTTCCTCACTCCTTATTATCAGTTAGATAGTGAGATCTCTGGTATCAAGGTTGTTGAAAATGTCTAAACATGATAAGAAGCATGTTTGGATGAGCTTATAGATTAAGAGTAAGTCTCTTTAGTTTAGATAAAATTCAAATTTTTAGTAGATTTTGATAAAGAATCCAACTCTTTGCATAGATTATGACTCTCGTATTACCTCAAAATACAAAATGTTAAAATTGAAATTGCATCATGCATGCATGTTTAGTAAGGAACAGTACTGTGTGTGGCCCCGTGTCTTTGCCATGGGGATTGATTTGCTGCTTTTGTTTTGTTGGGACAATTCTGTATTGAGTCCCTAAACTTGTATGGCAGCGCCTAAGTGCTCCCCCGATTCGACCGCACCACTGGCGGCGCCAACAACTCCACCTCCACATTTTCACTTTGGTTCTTTGTCCTGTGTTGTCTCGACTCAATTTGTAATTCCACTTTCCCACTCGTTCTCCGTCTCTGAGTCTGCCGACCATCTTTTGCACTTTCCCACTCGTTCATGAACGATAAAAAGTATAATGGTCATGGGTGAATTTAACACGTCGAATTATAACTTTGACATCTTAATATGTAGTGCATGGAACTGAGATCATAATGACGAAGCGACAAGGTTCAAATGGTAGAACTTAATATTTTGGGATCTTAATATGTATTTATATTACTCTTTTTGCATGGATGATAAAATTCTTCATCTTAATATGTATTTATATTGTTGGAATGCGGAGAATTATTTAGAAATTTAAAATTTATTTAATTCAGTAAATAAGATCGTCTAGATATTCACGTGTATGTTATATCAAGAATTAGAAATTTGAATATTTACCTAAATTCAATGGTTAATTCTGAATCACGAACTTTCAGTTTTTTGGATTACGAACTTCCAACCTTTTAATGCCAAAAATTTGATGCTCCAAACTTCTAAATCTTCTATGACATTCTCCAAAATCAAGATTACACTGGTGGGTGGGCACCTTCTTTCAATTAAATCAATAAACTAATTTTTTGACTAGATAATAAGAAAATATAATTTTTCTCACTTTTTTCTATCTCCAATTTGAACACCATGAAATTATGTATTATGATTGTTCTAGGATTTTATGTATATCCAATCTCTATTATGGAGATAAAGATGTTCTAATCCATGTAGAATAAAAATTTCGATTTCAAATAAGAGTCTTAATTAAAATCCAAATATGAGTTTTAATTAAAGTCCACATCTAATTAGTTTACATTTAATTACATGTGTAGTTCTAGAACTTCAATTACAATTATAATTAAGTTTTAGCAATTATAAATAAGTACAAAACTTTATTGTAATTACAATTAAGCCGAAAACGTTTATTATAATTATAATTAAGTCTCAATACTTTATAGAGCTGCAGTAGGGACCTGATCGGACATATATTATCCAAGCTCCAATAATTAAATCCTATCTAATTGACCATAGACCACCTAATTTAGTTATTAGTCTTTGTTTTTTCAAATAAAAGCAAAAGACTGAACTTTGGGAAAATATAATATCATAGAAGCCAATAAATCTATAATACATTCCTCTGACATGCCGTATATATATTTTATCTCCGTACGAGATTTAATAATTAGGTACGAACATAAATGATCGTTTTTTCCTTCTAATTATTTTCACTAAGTTAAGTATCATTTTGTTCAACGATCTTGTGAATTAATCATAGATGTCGAAATTTAGTCATCGGTAAATATTGAGCTCAGATTTTAATCGTTCAACAGAAAATACTTAAATAGTCAGTCTACAAATTTTTTAGGGTGACGGTTCCCAACACGAATTCATGTTTTCTACTTCATTCATTTTCAAGTTTCAAATTCACCGAGATATTTGACCAATCAAAATAATCTCATCCATTGGCCAAACGAAAAGATATGCATAACCCTATCAATGATTAGATAAAATACACAACGGTCAAGTAAAATTTAATTCTCCACACGGTCATACTATAGAATTAAACCCAACACATGGTCCGTTCAATACACTCCAAGTGTACTAGTGTCACATTTAACTATTTTTGTGATAAGGAGAAATTATAAACTTGAATACTGAATCGGTCAATACTACAACCTTCCAGTACAAGGTGCTAACATTTTCATGTCGGTTGTGAACAAATTATTTATGATCCAAATATAAGTTCTCTCACATTTTAGTTCTCAATGCAAGTAACTAACTTAAATTATCATAAGTGATTATTTACACTTTAATTCGCATGCTCATATGCAAATGAAATAAATAAAATAAAATAAAAATTTATTTATTATAAATTATTATTTTATCATAACGAAATATACCATATGGGCACAGAACCCAACAAATTCGCCTTGCATTGCTTTGCTTTAGATGTGGTTGGAATCCTATCCTATCCTGAATGGAAAACAGGACATTGAAGGAGAACATACCATCTCGAATATTTTTATTTTACTTCTAAAAATATTTTGGTCCAATAACTTATATGAGAATGAGCATAATTAAGTTATGTTTGGTAGGGATTAAAATTTAAATTTTAAATTAAGTCAAAGTGAATAATTAATTTTAATCACATATTCTATAAAATTCATAATTTTTCAACCACATATTTATCATATTTTTTTTTATCGAAATTGACTAAAAATCTGATTTTAATTTCACTAAACCGGGCTAAATAAGAAAGACACCTAATAAACCTTCTATTTTTTCAACAAAAAATTAATAGAGTATGCCTTTTGTTATCATTCATAAAATAATAGTATCTCATAAAATGTTATTTTTCGAACAGTGTAGACATGGTATATATAGAAGCAAATTATTTTATAAATTTTTGTATAATTATTGCGCAGTGGAGGAAGATGACGTAGTTTTATATTGCTTCGAACCTCTATAAATTTTCTTGTTCTTGTGTGTCCCTTGTGATGATGGGCCTTGAACATTGAACCCTGCTACAATTACAGGGAAAAACTTCACAGAATTTTTCCAGGCAAGACACAAATACGTGGGATCCACTATTTTTAATAATATTTAATTCATGTGGGCCCCACACACCATGTCAGTATCCGTAAAAATTCTGTTGCATTTTCGGTCCGTAACCTGTTAAAAGCTTGCTAGTACCATCCTTAATTGGCGTGAAACCTCAATTTACACGACTTTCCCAAGGGCATATATCCCTTCCCAGAACCACCAGCAAACACTACCCCACTCCATCAAACCTTAGTGTTTAGTTTTTTTTCCTTTGTTCTGAATCGATCTTCAGATTGAAGGAAATTGGAAATGAACCTCCTTCATATTTGTTTGAAAGGAGGGGAATTGAGATTTTTTTTTTTTTTTTCTAATTGAATAGAGTCATCTTCCCTACACTAGTTGAGTCCGCATGCCAAAGTCGACCAAAAAACCAAGCAATAACTAGGGACACTCAAGTCTCAACCCCTTCGGGGGTGGCCGAGTTGGTGGAGCAGATCAACACGGAAACCGAATGTCATGAGTTCGAATCCCCTGTCAACACTTCGGTCGAGCCCGTGGCAGTGATCATTAGTTTAGAAGCTAGCTAATTGAGACCGTGAAACACATAAAAGATATATAGAATAGTATCTTTGAGCAAGGGACATGGCGGGGGAATCTCCTTTTTTATACATATACTTTAGGAATAAATTCTAACATTATCTGCTAAATAAAAGACGTTTTAAAGCAGCTAAAAACTTGTGAGAGCGGTTCTTGAACTGTCCCTTCGCTTATTCCTCTGGAAAATGAAAATCTAAGGTTTATGGTGCTGTGTATAGATGTAATCCAGGTGAGCCTCTGAAAGAACCCTTCTCATGCATTCTTCATCTTTGTTTGGACATTCCTCAGCCTCCATCAGCTTCTGCAAAAGTATGTTAAACCAAAAACACAATTAGAACACTTAAAAAGAAACGTGCTTGATACACAGTACTCGACAATATTATTAATAATTGTTACTATTTCATATTAGTCATCGAAAAATTTGAAGAAGGGACTTTAGGAAATTACATCAAAAGAATTAGTGGTCTCCTTCTGCAGAAGAAAATCCCTGTTGCTGATCTTCACACCTGCTTCTCCTGAACAAGATGAACTTTTTTTATTTTTATTTTTCAATGAGGAAGAGAAAACTACTTGAACCCAGATGGGCCAGATCTCAGTGTTTTATTTCTTACCTTGTTTGCTAGTGATTGCCAACTTGCGGGCAGTTGAATATGAGGTGCTGACAAGGGAAAAAATAAGGAAGAGAAGCAAAACTGAAAGGTAGTTCTGCTTCATTTCAATTTACCCTGAATAAGTTTATGTAGTCTATGTGTTTGAGTTTAGGTCTGTTGGTGAGAGAGAGAGAGAGAGTTCTTGTTGGGTGTTGGGAGTGGAGGAAGCATATGGCTAATGGCTGGTATAAATACATGCAAAAGAAGGCACTACTAGATGTTCCGAATCCAATACTCTATTTACTTTTTCTCTTGGCTCGCTCTAATATTCATTTCATACATTAAGGGTATCAAGGTATTCTTTTAGGAGAGCGAAAAAAGCGACATAAGTTCATAAACAGATAGTACTCCGTAAAATTTTGTAACGAGTAGTAGAATAGTACTCATTAAGAGTAAATCAGCTTAAATAGTTTGTTTTTCTACTTGTTTTCAATAACAAGAATCCCATAAGTATTTTTAAGAAATGAAATCTCATAGCATGGTGTCACATTGCCTATGAAATGGGCCCAATCCAACCCAACTCACTGATGAGCCTCTTATTATACTCTCCCCATACTCTGTGACTACACCACTAGTAGCCAGCAATTAATCTGATGGGAGAGGGATAGAGCTTTTGCTTGAGTCATTGTCAAGGTTAAATGGTCCATGTAAATTGTGATTTGATTTTGATTCGCTGAGAATTATTTTTCTTTCATACTTATTTTTAATCGTACGTTCTTTAAATAAAATTATTTTTTCAATTTTTTCTTAATTTTTAATCACATATTCACGAAAACAATATTTTACTAAACGAATGCTAAATGTCCAAACACTCTAGAAATCATTGTGGAATACTTGTTTTTGAGAGTCTCAACAAAGTCAATCTTTTGGACATTTCAGACATCTGTTTCCCATAATTATCACATGTTTCTGCTTTTCTTCTACTCTTTCACAATCCAAGCACACAGTCTCACCAAACTTTGAATGTCTTCTTTAACTCATCAAATGCAAAAATGAATCACTAGTCATGTTCAACAAACTAAGTTCTTTATTATATTTTTCTGTACAAAAATGCTAGATGTACACTCCAAATGTACATTATCTTCGACATTTGACATGTTGTTAAAAAAGAATGGGAGGGCGAATTTTTTAATTTTTAAAATTGTTCATTTGTGTGTTGGCACATGCTACATTGTAAAGAATAATGTTAAGGATGTCATGATTGTTTTCTAAATGACAGTGAATGACCCACTCTCTTGGAATTTTCTCGTGCATTTCACATGCAAATTAAAGAATTCTTTTGGGCAAACAGAAATTTGTAGGGTTAAATCATTTCCTTAAAGTTGATGCCATCATGCACTATTATATATTCTTTATTTTGTCTTTTTCTTCTATGATATTTTTATTTGAATTATACTGAAAAATATTCGCATATGCATAGAAAAAGGGATTACACTTCTCTTTTAGAGGATTTGGTAATTTTTAAATCAATATTATTCATGTGAAATATTATTTGTATTCTTTCTAGGACAATTTGTTTAATTCATTTCTGCATGAAATAGTATTAATTATCTCGATAATTAAAGCTGGAATATTTAGCCCTCGTTTGTTTTTTATTTTTCATTCATAAAAATGAAAAATATGACCGTTATCCATCACATCAAGCCATTAATTTTGAATTTCTATCTCTTGTATAGGGTCCAATAACTACTATATTTTTCATTTTCATTTTACAATAATGAAAATCAAACGGACCCTTATAGTGTGTCTGTTAGTTCCAGACGGGTGATTGAATATTGAACTATGAGTTTCACTTTCACACCAATTGAAAAATAAATTGAACGCACTGAACTTAGGAAATGATTTGGTTATTTTCAGCATTAATAGGGTTTTCTGAAGTTAATGGTATTGGTCAGTAGTGGAATGTGACTGTGCCCACTTTTTGGCAAATGTCCATTTCCATCTTCACTGTACATTTTGTTGTAGCCAAGTCCATGTGATACATGATGATCATCCACCAAATCGATGTCGTAAGGACAACTACGATTAAAGTCAAGTGATTGATCAAGTTAGAGTCCAAGAGAAAAGCTTCGGCTTGACATAGAAACTTAACCGAACTCATCATCTTAGGACAACGAAGAGAGTAAGCCGAGCTAGAAAGTCTCAACTTGAGTTATAAGAAGTTGAGCTGGAGAGACAAGTATTTATGATTAGACAACACATCAAAGAACTTGAAATCGAACTCAAGAGCTTGCCTAACCTCAAATAGAAGACAACACATCACGATCTCGACAAATTTTGCCAAAAAAGAGAGAGAGTGGGTATGCTCAGTGGCAAAGTGATCCACACTCCAACAGGACTTAAATGTCCACTCTTGTTTTGTGGCGTTAAACACAATATGAATTAGCCTATTGTTTTCTCACATATAATCGGATTAGTTTAAATCCCGCATCGAGTAAAATCAGAAATAATAGTTCGTTTATACTTGAGATCAACTACTTCTGTTTTTTGAAGTATCTTGGTTAGTGAAATATATTTACCATCGGATTAATTGTTTTACTGTGACGATAAAGCACATAAGCAACATGGACATTGAGTCTTTCTTAATTGTTTAAAGATTTTCGTGCTCTTTCAATGAAAGACACCCCCATTTCTATATTCACCAGACAACCAATTTCTCTGCAATTTTCAACCCTTGTCAACAAAAGGTTATTAGTGGGAAAGCAATGTGTGAGCACTAACTGTCTACTACTATCAATAATGAAACGAGCATTGTTGTACTTGAACTAGTACTTTTTGGGAAAGTCCATTTCCATCTTCACTGTACATTTTGTTGTAGCCAAGTCCATGTGGTACATGATGATTATCCACCAAATCGATGTCGTAAGGACGATTAGGGGTGTTCAAAAGTCCCGAATCGAATCGAGCGATTTTTAACAAGTTAAATACCCAAATGGGTACCCGAATCGAGAACCAATGGGTATGAGTTGAGTCTCGGGTCTAAACCAAGAACTGA
This sequence comes from Fraxinus sp. D2006-0159, assembly GCA_903798375.1. Lineage (NCBI taxonomy): Eukaryota > Viridiplantae > Streptophyta > Magnoliopsida > Lamiales > Oleaceae > Fraxinus > Fraxinus sp. D2006-0159. Next base: position 1,671 of record CAIGRQ010160889.1, on the reverse strand, counting down.
AGAACCGAAACTAAATAACTTTTTTATTTTATTTATTGAATTAATTAAATTATTTTATTTTTTTCTAAATAAGCCCCCGTTTGGTGCACATTATTTCCAAAAGATTGCATTTTTTTGGTTGATGTGATGGAGAATATGTGGTTGAAAAAGAAGGAAAAGTTATTGATGTGAAGAAAAATATTATTTTGTTGAAGAATGTGTGGTCGAAAATGAGTAGAAGAATGAGAATGAAAAAAAAAATGTGGCCCAAACAAGGGCTAAATTAACAATTCCCTGCAAAACAATTTATAGACAATTACTTTCCCGAAAATTCATTTTATTTCCACCCATGCAATCAAATGGACCTTCTTATTCTAATTTAACTTGCTTGCATGAAGTGAAATTTGGTAGTAGTCGTCGATCATCCATACCCCCAATGAATTCTTTCTCAAACTATATGCTTGTTTACATTTTAAAAGCGGGCCATACTTGAAGTCGTTACCTTAATTTCAAGAAGGATGGTGCCATATACGTTGAATAAATTGGTGCATAATTATAGTCCCTTTAACAAAAAAAAAAAGAATGTGTTCAAATGCGTTTAAATCGCAACTTATTGGTGCAAAATACCATATAGATTTTCAATATACCGAAATCAATATATGCGATAAAATTATGCACAAATTACAATCGACTGAAATATAGAAATTAAAAGGAGATGAAATGAAGTAAGGTATGCGAATGCAAATCTCTTTAACACAGATTTTGTCACTGCACTAGTGCTAATAGAATCAAATGGATGTTTATCTCTCAAGATACAACAATTCTACAAAAATTAATATAACACAATATTAATTCTTTCGAGCAGACGAAGTTTTGACAATATATTTCACGAACGAAATAAACACAAATAAAAATTGTTCGAACGGAATTTTAGTTCAACAAAATAAAAAGAATAGAAGCCTTGAAGAGGAGAGATTTAGAAATGAATTTTAACTTGAATTGATTTGGTGTAGGAATATGGAATTAGTGGTCCCTATTTATAGATTTTCAAGTGTCTTTCAAAATTGTTATATCTTCTGATATAAACTAATGTGGATCATTAAATCGTACTTTCAAATTTAATGGTCTATATCGCACCTTATCAAAAGGTCGTGACTTTTCATAATGTACGCTTTTGAATAGTCACATTCAATAAGAAACAATATAACTCTTTGATTTCCAAATTAAACCACACGATCCACCGCTTGTACTGGTCCTTGTCAAATTCCTTTGAGTTCCATTTTTTGCGAACGTACTCCCCATACATGATACATAATGCATTAGTTACAGCACTGTACGAGTCTATACGTTCAATGCCTAGTATACATTGCATTAGGATCGGTAGCTTTCGATTTGAAGTTTTCTTAGTAAGAATTTATCGAACTCATATGTCTAATCAGTAAACACTACATTTTGAGTTGTCAACCATTATTATAAGCCTTGTAATAGACTAAGCATATTATGTTGACCTATGGTTGATTTCATCCTTAATGTTTTGATCATAACAAACAGGATTTATATTTGTTTCTAACAATTGATTTTGAGTGATGATAGTTCAATGTTAAAATCAATCGAGCATTGTCAAAATCAACACATTATAAATTGGGTTCATGAAGAAGATCAAGATCGAATCAATCATTAAAGTCAAATATC
>CAIGRQ010160871.1:0-10911 GCA_903798375.1 Fraxinus sp. D2006-0159 | reverse complement strand
AAAAAAGAAAAAGAAAAAAGGCCAACAGGGTGCTGCCACGTTTTTATTCCGTTAAAATTCCCTGTAGTGGCAGCTTTATTCAAATTATAATCAGGGTACACAGACTTGGCTTGGCTGGCACCTTAAATTTATTAGTAAAAGGTCAACTTTTAAAACTCTGACCACCTGAAACCAAGCCTTCCTTATAAGCCACGGAATAACTTAATTAATTTTCTAAAAGTCAAACCACGAAAAATATGCATGTTTTTCTTTTAATGACATTCCATTTTTTGTTGAGTAATGGTATTTAGCCTCATTGAAATTATAACTTCAGTCTAGATGACGTAAATGTGATATGAAATTATATGTGAAATTAAATTTCACATTTCAATTAGTTATCATCTAGTGCAATCTAAAATGGTTCGCATTTATGATTTATCGAGGGATAATACATAATTTATGTAGTAGTGTTTGCTTTCCTTTGTTAATGAATAAATTTCACATCAACTAATTATCAAAATATAGATCAACATAGAATGAATTGTGCTATCATTCTTAACAAGATTGATCTTTAAGATAGAATCCCAATAAATCACACATCGATTAATTACTGATATATAAACCAACATATAAGGGTCTAAGCTATTTCTCTGAACGATGATTTCCATTTAAGATGAACCCCATGACTTAATATTGTATTAGAACTCATTAAACTAGAAAAAGGGGGACACAGATTCAACATTGGTCTATTCAAACGAGTCACCGTCTTACGAAATATATTAAGGGATAAATATCACATCAAATAATTATCGAAATATAGATCAATATATAAGAGTTTGGACTACTCTTAACAATATTGATCTTTTAAGATAGAACCCAAGACTTCTAATATCATTAAGCGAAAGAAAAGTGAAACTTTTTTCGAATTCTAAAAGAGAGGAGAGATTACATCCAATTTTGTTTTTCTCTCTATTTTTATTCTCATAAGTTCTCCATCGTTGTTCTTTCTTGAGCTCTCTGTTCAACATTTCGGTCACCAACTGGTCCAACTCCTTGATCTCATGAATGAATCTATAAAAATTAACGAGGGCTTATGTATAGAACATTCTCATCCTTTGACAATTAGGCTGTCTTTGATGGAATAAAATTATTGTAAGACTTTTTTTTATAATTTGACAAAAAATTGTGAATGTCCGCTCACTTAAATCCAAATCATTTTCGAGGAATAAATTGAAATGGCTTGACCGTAAGCATGTCTAACATCAAATAGATTCTTGAGTTAGAAGAGGTGCCTCTAACTCAATATGATGATTAAGACTTTTAATTTCGAATGTAATTGTTAGACCTCCCCTCTCAAAACAAGACTTTAAAGACATCAGTCTCGTTCAGTCTAACATGCTAAATATGGATTAAAATTTCCCGAAATTTTGACAACATAAAAATTGATTTATAGATTCAAAAAATAGAAAATGGGAAGAACAAATATCTATAATGGGATTTCGAATCAGGGTTCCACCTTGTAGTGCATGGTGCAAGTGGAGCCTTTTTGACTTTTTATTTTCAATTTCCCCACTTTTCTCTGCTGCTTCTATAATCTATTCACCCTTCATCTTTTTCACTATTCCATTTACTTCCCACCCCACCCCCTACCCCCCGCTTTTCAAAGTCCAATGTGTACATACACATACATACACTGTATTATCATATTCTTAGTCAACGCCTTTGCCCAACAAAACCACAAGCATCGAATATTAAACAAATCGAAATTTAATACTAAGATCTCCAAAGTCAACTCTCTCTCTCCCCATTTATCTTCTTCTCATATCTCCACTCTTCTTTTCTTATTCATATTCAATATTCCAGCTATAACATTTTAAACTCTGATATAATCCTCTCTCTTTCTCTCTCTATAGGAAATAGATTTGTGTGTTTCTTGAGAAATGGGCAACGGAATAGCAAAGATTAGTTTTTGTTTCGCCGGAGACCCGGGAGAGATTTCTCGGCGACGTCACGATATCGCCGTGTGCTTGTCGGACCCTCTTGATGAAGGCTTTGGTCATTCCTTCTGCTACATACCGCCCGACCCACCTCAAAAAATCGTCCAATATGATTCTGTGCGAATCCCCGCCGCTCAAACGGCGGCGTTTTGTACTATCTCCGGCGCCTCCATCTCTGCCAACGTTTCCACCCCTCTGTCGACGGAGCCTTTCCCGTATGCTAGTTCAACCTCCCTTGATAAGGCCTCGGCTTTTGAAAGCTCCCAGTTTTTCTCTTCTATTCCCCTCCAGCCAATTCCCAGGAATTCAATAACCTCCGTCAAGTCAGGCCCGATCTTGAGGAATTCGGTCCCGGGCTCAGGCCCGATGGAGCGTGGATTTCGGTCAGGCCCGATGGAACGCTTCGTTTCGGGCCCGTTGGAGAACCAGTTTGATCAGTTGCAGAGGTACAGGCCCAAATCCAAGAAATGGGCTTTGATTAACAATTTGAAAAAGGTGATATCAAAATCATTACGGGGTTTTTCTAAAGAATTGAATCATAATGAGCATAATAATGGTATTTCTAGTGGGAGTCATAGTGGTAATAGCAGTACTATTACTAGTAATAATTTGAGTAGCGAAGTAAGCTTAACTGATGATAATGATGATGTTGGAAATGTATCCTTTGGGAGTCAAAATGTGCAGTGGGCACAGGGAAAAGCTGGTGAAGATAGAGTACATATTGTGATTTCTGAGGAACATGGATGTGTTTTTGTTGGTATTTATGATGGTTTTAGTGGACCTGATGCCACTGATTTCTTGTTAAACAATCTTTATTCCAATGTTTACAAGGAGCTTAAGGGATTATTATGGTTCGACAAGTCAGAATCGTGCGAAAACACCATCAATAGTCAGTCGTTTATGTCCAAGAGTTTGGATGCCAAGGAAAGAGTGGAGTTGGATAGAAAATTAAGGGAGAAATTGAGTAATTTGGAGGCTGATGTGGTTCGAGGAAATAATACTATTAACCATTTGGGGGTGTTGAAAGCTCTATCCGAAGCGCTGAGGAAGACTGAGGTATCGTATTTGGAAATCGCAGATATGATGCTAATGGAGACTCCCGAGTTGGCCTTGATGGGATCTTGTGTTCTGGTGATGGTGATGAAGGGTGACGATGTTTACTTGATGAATGTTGGGGACAGTCGAGCTGTTTTAGCAAAAAAGACTGAGAACGATGGGAGGCCGAGGAAGGATTTAGAGGAAATGCTTTACGGCGATGAATTTGAGAATATGCATAATTTGAGTTCTTGTCAGCTCACAATGGATCATTGTACATCTGTTAAAGAGGTAACAAACATATTTGTTCCCTCTAGTTTAAGGATAATTGTTTGATTTTTATGTCCTCTCTTCATGTCCATGTACTAAATTTTGTATAGTTTCATGTCTCAGGAAGTTAGAAGGATCCGAACCGAGCATCCAGACGATCCCTTGGCGGTATTCAACCAAAGAGTGAAAGGTTCGTTGAAGGTCACTCGTGCTTTTGGAGCCGGTTTCCTCAAACAGGTAGAATTGATTTTTAGCTTGTACTCAATTCTCAGGATTCATATATATTATGCAATAAGTGGAAGTTTTCTACTTGTATTTTTGCCTTCATACTCATTTATTAGGATTGTTAATGTTAATCTACTTCACTTTTACAGCCCAAATGGAACAATGCTCTCATAGAGACGTTCAAAATCGACTACGTTGGTAATTCCCCCTATATATCATGTTCACCATCGCTTTGTCACCATAGACTCCACCCGGAAGACAAATTTTTGATTTTGTCTTCAGATGGCCTCTACCAGTACTTCACAAATGAAGAAGCCATTTCTGAAGTAGAAATGTTCATGGTGACGTTTCCTGAGGGCGATCCAGCTCAACATCTTGTCGAAGAAGTACTATTTCGAGCTGCAAGAAAAGCTGGTATGATTCTAATAAACTGATGGTATGATCACTATCTGTCTAGCGCGTTTAAATCTTACACCATGAGTTCCTGTATTGCAGGTATGGATTTTCATGAATTGCTTGATATTCCACAAGGGGATCGTCGAAAGTACCATGATGATGTCTCGATTATCATTATTTCTTTTGAAGGAAAGATATGGCGTTCATCGATGCAACTAGAATTAGAATAAGGGATATAAATAAATAAAAAAAAAAAAGAAAGAAAGTTAGGTTAAGTAATTTTTGTTTTTGTTTACTTTTCTTTGATACAAATTAGGATCCAAATCAAGATAGAAACTGTTCTATGTTAGCATCAGTTTGTGGGGGATTGTAAATGTTGATAACACCTTCTTGAAATATGATGATATTTTCAAGATTTTGTAAATTTTGGTACTGTATGAGTGGCAAACTGATCAGAATTCATTAATTTTTTTATTTTTATTTTAAAATTTTCCAATTTCATTGCTGAAATATTAATAACTGCTCCCTCGACTTGTTCCATCTGATTGATTGTTCTTTGCTTTACATTTTTTCCATTTAAAGTTTGAAAAAGTTTGGTGGAAACTGACTACCAATTAAATGGCTGAAGTAATGAATTTAAGGAGAGTAGTTCTATAGTTTGAATTTGAAGTTTTTCAGATTTTCTGCTTCCACTCAATGCATTTACTACTTTCTGTTTTGGGATTTCTTCATAGATAACTATGGATTGAAGTTCTATTCCAACGGAAAAATTTCTAGCCCTTCTGGAATGTGGATCACTTAGTATTGTTTGATATACTATTTAAATGACACGTATATTAAGGGTGCGTTTGAACCACATTATTTTGAAAGAATATATATTAAAATAGTATATTAATGGAGAATGTGTGGTTGAAAAGGAAGGAAAATTTATTGATGTGAAGAAAAATATTATTTTACTGAAGAATTTGTTGTTAAAAATGAGTAGATGAATGGAAATTTCAATGTGGTTCAAACAGAGACTAAATAATTGAGACTCTTTATTTAATTGAAATAATGTCATTTATCTAGACCGTAGATCATCATCAATTTATGTAACAGTGATCACATTGCCATGTAGACCGACCATAGATAAATAGCCTTAAGTCATTTAATAGAGTCCAAACATTGATGAATAATAGTATAATACACATTTTTGTTATTGTATCGAACAATGAACGTGATTGAATACTAAACTAAATAATACTATCTAGTATAGTTTAACACATCTTACTAAACATATCACGTGTACATAAATTCGCGACAAAACATTAGGCAAATATAAAGATTAGTTCTAATATATGATTCTATCCATTCATGCCTAATTCATCAAATCAAACATGTCATAATATTGTTCAGTGATGTCTTACCATTCTCGAACATTTAAGTTATTGGATAAAAACAACAGCAATATATCACAACTAGTTCGGCTATATTGTGTTCAGTCTAATGTATCAAACACGTTATGATCATTCCACTGATCATCGCTTTCAACTCGTTTCGAGATATTTGTTGACATTATTAGTGAGAAAACATGCAGCTAATAGGGTTGAAGAGTATATGCAATTTGTCAAATGACTAAGCATTAGCGCGTTTGGTTTGTGATTGTGTTTATCAACTCCAACTTGCCAAGGCACGACTTTTGGGACTTGTATGAAGACTTGTGGAGATATTCAAACTTCACATTATCAAGCTATCAAAATTATAATATTGTAAAATTGGTTTAATAGTGAATACATATTCTAAATTTATTTAGTTTTGGCTATATATGTATAACCTAAATTACCTAATACACTAAAGCTCGATTCAAATTCGAGTCCAAGAAGAAATTTTAAACATCCACTTGAAAAATAAATAAGTCGAACTCAAATTATTTTTTAAGATTATTTTTTCGGTAAAAAAACCAGACTAGAAAGCTCGATACCAGAGTTGGATAGGACGAAGTTGTTCAATTGAAAAAATCGGGAATCGATTTGAAAGTCAGTACAATTATAAATCTAAAAAATGAAAAAAAATATATTTAAAATTGTTCTTAGAACTGATCGATATATACCATAACTAACTATTTTAAAATTAAAGTCAATAAGTAAGGCAATACAACATTGATTTAAGTATTTATTAAGGGAATTGCCATCTAGGTAATTTGAACATGTTACATGTTTTGCATACACTTAAATAATATAGTTGACCTCAAAAGGTAGAAATTTAATTTAAAACCAATGATCCAGTTTTCTGCCCGAATTTTGGCAGGATTTTCCATCTGTTTTTGAAATTTGGGTTGTTTACAAGCCAATTTGCTTATAGAAAGGGAGTAAAATGGATATATTTCGGCATTATTTTGATCGGAAAGGACTTCTCAATCGATGATAGTTTTGAACTTTTCGAAAGTTCCGACCCCCAATTTGCTTTGGATCAAAGGATCTTTTCCAGAATGGAAGTTTGTATATTGAATTTTCAATCGATTTTACATTATACAATAGTTCTATCTATTGACATTTTACGGACATTTTGATCATTTTTATGGGTTAACATTTCCTCATTATTATTTTGAAAGTTATAATTAGGTTCAATTTCCTAGGCTTTGTCGAGCTTTGGGTTTTGTGACACTCAAGCAATTGGTTGTATTGAAATCTAGATCGATATAGTTAGAATTTGTAGTAAAGGTTTCCGTCCATATCCGAGGGAGTAATGTTATTTAACCCCCACTGAAATTACAACTCCAGTTTAGATGACGTTAATATGACATTAAATGATATGTTATTTAACATATCATTTAGAGTCACCTAAATTGGGATTACAATCTCAATGGTACTACATAGCATTACTCTATCCGAGGCATTTAGTCTTTTTTCTTGTTGAAGCTTCCTATTTCGTGTTTCTAGCCAAGTATTTAAGACTCTACGCATTTCGTTGCATGATGGTGCCTCGACGATTGATGCATTTTCGCTTAAAGACACGTGACCATGTAATGGTACCCTTTTATTGCTAACGTGAAGTTTAGATGGACAACAATTATTTCAGCAAATAATTTATAAGATTGATACGATTACGAAGAACCCATTCAAAGTAACAAGATCAAAACTAGCACGATCGTAAAAAGTCCAGCTTCTTTAAAAATCTTTTATCGAATCACATGACGAAGGAAGATTCACGAAGATAATTAAGTGATAATGGAAAGGAACAATTCATAGTTGACCAAATACTAGGTGACAAAAGTGTCGCATAAGGTGCCTAAATGTTAAGTTAATTGATTGCATGATTTGTTGGAGGATGATGTAATTACAACTGTATTAGGTTTCTAATAAGTGAAATGGTTACCCAAACAACTCAAATAAATAATAAATAATCAGACAATTTCTTGTGGTTTTGGTATCTCTTGACTGACATCTCGTGACCTATTTAAAGTTTTAATGTCCAAAGCAAACTTGTTTGGTTTAGTTTTAACTTTTAATTAATATATGATCAACTCTTAGGCCGTCGTGTTTGGAACTAGTTATTTGATGCTGACGCTCCTTTTATTGACTTATTTCATCTTACCTAAAAGGACCCAATCCCATAATTTTTTATGTTCCAATTTCCTATTTTTATTAAGGACAAAATATCGTGTCCAAAATGTTAAGGAATAAATTTCACATCGAAAACATCAAATTTTTATATGTTGGACTATATTTTCATCTTTATTCGATGTGAAATTATCCCTTAACATGCTCATACAAGAGGTGGTTCGTTTGAGCAAACTAATCTTGAAACCTACGCGCTCATTTTTTGAGTCTTAATCTGATAGAATTGTTCGTTTTAGTTTAATGGAATGTTAACTTTATTGAGAGGAGTAGTACATAGTCTTATATGTTGACCTATATTTTTATCCTTTTTTCGACGTGAAATTTATTTATTAACATGCCCTGTAAGATGGTGGCTCGTTAAGAGAGAAATCTTATAACGAACAAAGATTAAAATATAGACCAATATAATGGATTTCCACATTTTTGGCCAAGGGGGATGAATTCATGGCCAAATCCATTTCGACCACGAAACAATTTTTGCGGCAAAAAAAAGTCGAAGATCGCAGTGTCTGAACGTGTGAAGAACGCTATGCGTTGAAGGGTAATTTGTTGCTTTGCCAGAGAACAAATTTGCAGGTCAAAATACAGCAGCAGATTTTTGTCCCAAAAAAAACTCAACAAAATCGTGTTTAGAGAATCAAATCTGAAGTGAAAGGCGATTTCTAGAAGAGTTAATGCAATTGGGCGTTGTTGGATAGTAGTTGTCGCATTTACATCATTTGCGCGTAGCCATGCAATCAGAAAATAAATTGAGCCATATCCAAATCGTCTTTTTCTAAAAAAATAAATAAATAAATCTACTTATCGAATATGCTATCGAAGTTCCATTTAATAAAAAAAGCTGAGCCTTAAATCAAGAAAAAGGGTATCATAATATATCGCTTTAATGCAATTTTCGCAAATCAAAATATATAATTTTGTAAGCATGTTTGATATATTGAACTGAGTTGGCTGATGAAAGAATGACATCATCATGTGGGAAATTTGTACAAGAATTCTCACGATGGAATAGAAAAAAGTCAATATAGATATACAATACACGTTTAAGCAGCAGTTGGAAAATCTTGGTAATGCGCAATAGAATTTTGAAATAAAATTCAACATTTGACTTGTTCAAGAGAAGAACCAAACATCATCAATGACATACAAATTCTAAAATGAGCAAAAGAGATGCCTACCTCCTCGTATTCTTCTGCACGAAGCAACATGAACAAATTATTTTACGGTATAGATATTACTGATGGATAAGAGAGTAGTAATTTGTACGTCTTACGAAATACGTGGATGTAGAATGATTTGATTGATCATAAATTGTTGGTATCCGATCTTAATCACTAACAAGAAACTACTTCAAAAGTGATTAAATACTTAATTATGAGATCTCCAAATCATGATCAAAGGTTGGACCATGGGCTCGTCCAGTTGGCTAGGCCACGAGACGGTCGTAATCGAGCTATAATTGTCACGTCAATCTTAATCATCAGTATAAATAATTTATAAATTGTATTCAAACAAGGGCTTAATAATTTTCATTTTGACTTTGGAGGTCGAATTTGAATGCATTATCTTGCATTATACCATGTTTTTGTGAGTTCAAGCTTGATACAAGATGCATCAAACCCTTATATGACACATCCATGAAATATAATAATCAAATTATTTGTCTCTAATAAATTTGAAGTCAGTTACATGAATTATATTCCGTCAATCGTTTATCATTTCTAGATTTACTGAAACAAACAAAGTGTATATTAATAAACACATACATGAAGCTATGTAAAATTGTAGCATCTTTCTTGGGTTTTATCAAGATGGGATTTTATTTTATTACTTTAAGTTGTAAGTATTTATATTTTATTCATTTTTGAGTAATTAATTATATAAATTAATCATTACCGCATAAAAAATTATCTAAACCAATGGGACCATAGTGATAATGTTACCAGCATTATCAATCATTAATCATAATATAACAACCTTTTCATTGTCTTTGTTACAAATGAATATTAAGTGGATTATAGGATTTCACGAATTGTTTATATTATCTTGGTTATATGTGATTTTTTCCCCTTCTAAGTACGAAATTGTTGAGATTTGGATCCACTGGACCTTCGTTGGGCTGCCCACAACCTAAACCCATAATATATGGGCAATATTGTTAAGTGACAGGCAAGAATTAGTTAATTGGATTTAATTCATTAAAAGAAAAGTTTCCGATCCAACTTTAATAATAAGACACTGCTTGGAGCCCTGACATCAAACATTATTTTCATGAAAACAATACATAAATCAGGTTTTTAATAAACAATATTTCAAAATTAAGGATAGAAGTTTTAAATTTCAAAAATCAGATTTTCATTAAAATTTAAAATTTTATAAGTCACAAATTAAAAATTTTAAAGTCACAATTTGTTCATCGATCACAAAACATAAAATTTATAAGTCACAACTTATTTTATGGTCACAAAACATCAAATTATTGGTCACAAATTACTTTTATCGGTCACAACTCAATTATAACTTAATAAATTGTGAGTCACATTCATTATTTTTAGGTCACACATTATTAACTTGTCAAAAATTAACCAATTATTGGTTACAATCAACCAAATTATCGGTCACATACACTCACGTCCATCTCATTCCACCCACGACCATCGACACGACACCGCACGCACCACATCACACACCCAACCACGAATTAGTCACATATTAGTCAATTTATTGGTCGCAATCATCCAAATTGGTCACAAACCACTTCACCACTGCACCCTACCCTACCCCCACTCCACCACCACCATAGTTGCCACAACCACCGCTTCCGTCGTGCCCTACCCTAACCCTAACCCTAACCCTAACCCCAATCCACTACAACCACCACCACCGCCGCTATACACCACACATCACCCCCTGCGCCACCGCCACCGCCTGCAGAATCACCACTGATCTGTAAATGTCACCACCACCACCACACAACACCATTATTACTCACCATTAACCACACACTACCATTAAATAAACACAAATCACGTAGCTACCTCTGCGCGTCGCTACCACCATCAACACAAACACGGCGCATCCACCACTACCATGTCATACCTCTCTATACATGTAGATCTGAATCTAACCACGATCGAAGTTGTAGCATCTAGAGATCTGCGTGGTGCGATGTATACAAATCCATATCAGAGTTTCTTGTAGGTGGCGCCGCACCATCGCCACAAGCATCAACGTGATTTTGTGACGCCACAGTGCCGGAGAGTCTCTTCCAGGGGACGGCGTTGTCATGGGAGAAGAAATTGGGCAAGGCGACGGTTTCAACCGGTGTGTAGAGAGAGAGAGAGAGAGAGAGAGAGATAGAGAGAGGGGGGGGAATATAAATGAATTAGGGTTTAATTTATAATATTTAA
>CAIGRQ010160843.1:0-13885 GCA_903798375.1 Fraxinus sp. D2006-0159 | reverse complement strand
TGTTTTGGTCCTTCAGTGACCATTAGTGAAAGTTTAGGTAAGTTCAGTGACCGTTTCTGCAAGTTTTGAACTTTAGTGGCCGTTTTGTGATTTTGATGTAAGTTCAGTGACCGTTTGTGAAATTAACCCAATAAATGATAATAAAAAAATATGTTTCACATATCCATTTTCATTGATCCATTTACAAAGCAAAGAAATCCTTATTCTTTGGTCAGTTCTAAATTGAACAAAAATATATCTAGCAACTTTATTACAAAAATTCTCTCTTTTTCAGGTAGCTTATCAATGACCATGACAAGTTTTACTTAACTTTGAATGGTAATTGATAAGGACATCGTGCTCCATTAACATGCTAGCATAAGAAATGAATGAAAAACAAGACGTTACAAAATATTCGCAAGACCTAGTTAGAAATGCATTGTGAATTAGGTCAAATCGGCCAAACACAAGACATCTATGGTAGTGAGCCATTTGACTTAACAATTGTTTTGATTGTTTATTAGTTTTTTCAAAGTGAAAAATCGAAGAAGGTCCGTGCATACCATGTATCTCTAGATAAAACGACTCACGATATTTCAGTCACTTATGACTTGAGTAGCGTCTTAATTCGAGATAGCTCCATCTCAAATTATAATGCCGTGCAGAGATATTGAAATAAAATATTTCTTCTTCTATCCAAAAAAACATTAAAAAAATGTATAAAAAAAATAAGTGCCAAATAAAGAGTATAGTAATAAGCTTGGGATTGCAGTAAGAAATTAAAAACCAAAAATAAAAATAAAAAATTGGCCACCCATTGAAGATGAGGAACAAGAGGGCTGTAAATAAACACATGTATTAACAAACAAAAAACTCTTTAGAAATCCAAACACTTTCATCTGCACACAACCAAACAAAAATTCTATATCCCATAAAAATGACAGAACCAATGGAAAATCACAGCTCAAATTGGCAGTCCAAGCTTGTGAAATTTGCCCTTTGGCATTTTCTAAGTATTTATATTTTATCCCTCAATTTATTTAAAAATTAAATCACAAATTTACAAGATATTACTTATTTCTTCGACGTGACATGTAATTTATCATACTTTTCTTTTCCAATTTTCTCAATTTCATAGGTAATGCATTTTGGGTGTTGCATAAAACCTCTACAATTTGGAAGACTAGTAAAATGTTCATCGACACTCAAAAGTGCCCAAGTATTATTGTCCCTCGACTCGATTAATTCTTTTAAGGTAATAAAGTAATAATATTTTTTTCAAGTTCCATATACATAGAAAATTTAGAGGGTGTTTGGTGATGATTAAAATTAGATTTTTAGTAGATTGTGATAGAAATTTTTAAAATACGTGGTTTAAAAGTTGTGGGACCATGAAAGATGTAGTTATTATTGATTGTTTGACTTGAATTAAAATCAGATTTTAATCCAGATCAAATATGGACTTATTATATTTTCTTGACAGAAACAAAAGAAAATGAAAGTAGCTATAAAAGAAGAGGAAGTTGACAAAATGAATAATTCAATAGAACTACATCCTTATCAACCCTCGTGTTGTAACATCAAATTACTATGAGAATTATATATTAATGTTTTGTTTTCTTTTTAATTATGGGGGGTAAATTGCAACCACAATTTTTATTTGATACACCACATTTTACTTGCAGTTAAGTTTTTCAATCTTTACTCAATAAAACAATTATTTTCTTAACTTTTTTTTTTCCCCTTTAAACTCTTATCTTCAACCTTTTATTTATTAATACATCTCTTTCTTAATGCTAATTTATATCAAAATACTTTGTTTTAATGTTTTGAAACGAGGGATAAATATTTTTTTTGTACTTTTTATTTATTTATTTTTAAAAATATGAAAGAAAAATAAATTATTTTACGTCATTTCAACGAATTTTTGGACATAAAATTGTCATTAAATATATTAACTAATATAAAGTTTGAGGATAAAAATGACACGAAAAATTGTCAGTAATATAAGTTTCATAATAAATAAAGATTGTTAGAGCCCAATTTTTTTGAATATTCATTTTTTTAAACTCATTTTCAACCACATATTCTCCAATAAAAAATATTATTCGTAAATCGATTTTTTTTTTATTTTTAACCACACATTATTCAAAAATCACTATTCAAAAATACATCGTTCTCTCAAAATGGGGCCAAAACAAGGGCTAAGAACCTTGATTCCAATTAAATGGTGTGCAATAAATGAATATTGTGGTGATAATATTATCCTTTAATTATTTGTACAAAAATATCTCCAAAATGTGTTATTTTGGAAGAATGTATTTCAGAATGTAGATTGATGAAGAATGTGTGGTTGAAAAAGAAGGAAAAATAATTGATGTGATAGAAAATATTATTTTATTGAAAAATATGTAGTTGAAATCGAGTAGAAGAATTATAATGAAAATTTTAATGTGTACCAAATAGACTTATAGTCATTATGTTATCTAATTATATTATTTTTCTTTTTCTTTTTTTTTTCTAAAACCAAAAATGTCTAAAAAAAACCCAAACCTAAGCAACAGATCTCTTCCCCAGTCTCCCTCTCAAAAACCCAACCCCAAAGCCTTATCACAATCTCTCCTCTTTTCCTATCATTCTTCCCTCAGGCCTTATCCGTAATCCCTCAAAACCCTTCATCTTAAAGTGTTCTTAACCTTCAATTCCTTATTACTCCCTCCATGGATTCTAAGGAAGAGACGGCGTTTTCCGTTTCAGAGACTTCCTCAGGTTCTTCTTCCTCTTCCTCTTCTTCTTCTTATATATCTAATAATCAAAATTTATTGAAAACAAGTGTTGTGGACAGTGATGAGGATAATAGTGAGAATGGGATTAAAGATAGTGTTTCTGATGAAGAGGACGAGGGGGGTTATGTTAGTGGGCAAGAGGAGTTTGAACCGGCTTCGGAGAAGCTGGTTTTGACGGGGGCGGATGGGGAAGCTGTAGGGAAGGGCACTGAGGATAGGGGTTTTGATGAGGCTGCGGGAGTTTCGATGGAAAAGGTCGATGCTTTGCCGATTTCTGGGGTTTCTGAGAATGATAGCGGTGTTGAAAAAGGGACTAATGATGACGAAAAAGATGGGGTTTTGTTGGGGAAAGATTCTGTTGATGGTTCAGCTGCTATTGCTGATAGTGATACTATGGAATCGAAGGTGGCTGGGATTGACGGTTTAGAGGCGAAGGGTGAAATTCAGAATTCTAATTTGGACGAGGGAGCAAAAGGAAGTGGTGGTGACTTTCTAGATAGTTCTGAGAATAAGGAGGTTGAAAATGCAGAATTGAATGCAGAGAAGGAGGTGGAGAAGGTTGAGATGGATAGAGACGAGGCTGAGAAGAGTCAGAAGACCGAGTCTTTGACCAGTGAAGCTCTGGCTACTGAACAGGATGCAAAAGGGGATTCTGTTGAACTGGCAGAATCAGAGTTGGCCGAAGCAGGTGGGGTGAAATTCACATCGGAAGGGGATTCTGTTGTTGGTACTATGGATGTGGATACCCCTGGACCAGGGGTGGCTGTTGTTCAGCCTACAGATGAAGACATCAAAATGGAGGAGGTTCCAGTTGATGAGGGTGTGGAACTGGTTGGCGCAGCTATGGAAATTAGCCATGGGAGTGAAGAAGCATCAAGTGTGAAAATCAAATCTGAAGGGGATTCTGTTGTTGATACCATTCATGTTGATATGCCTCGGCAACGGGTGGATGTTGTTGGGGAGGTAGGAAACGAAGTTGAAAATGTGGAGGTTCCAGTTGATGAGAATGGGGAACCGTTTGGTGCTGCTTTTGAAACTATTCATGGAGTTGACGAAGCACGTAGTGTGGAATTCCCAACCGAAGGTGATTCCATTGTTGATACCATTAAGGTTGACACACTTGTGCCCACTGTGCCCGGGGTGGTGGTTGTTGGGGAGACTGATGAAGAAATTGAAAGAGTGAAGGTTCCAGTTGATGAGAACGCTGAACCAGTTTATGAAAGCTCTGAGTTCAAGCCAATTGAACCTCACAATAATGCTGTTGCAGATGAAAAGGATGAGAAGATTGATACAAGATCTGTCGATGATGTGGCAAATGGAGTTCACATGGGTGTGACAACAAATGATATGGTCGATGGAGATGGAGCTCAGGATGTCGAGAATATTGTACAGAAGTCGGAGAACAGATTTAACACAGTTACCGTTTCTGAGATTGGAACAGGAATGAAGATTAGCAATGATAGAGAAGTCGGACTCTTGAGTGGAACAGCAGGAGCAGATGAAGATACTAATCGCAAGTATGCCCATGTTAATTTTGGTGATCAATTGGAGGAAGGGGTGCACGAGGAATCAGAACCTGAACCATTCTTTGAGCCACATGAAATTAGAGAAGCTGAAGATGAAGGGCAATATCAAACGAATGAAGAAGCTGATCATGAAGACTTGATATCAGATGAGGCAACTGATGGTATGATATTTGGAAGTTCTGAGGCCGCCAAGCAGTTCATTGCGGAGCTGGAACGGGGATCAGGTGGTGGTTCACGCACTGACAGTTCGCTTGAGCACCAAGGGATTGATGGTCAAATTGTCACAGACTCAGAAGAAGAAGAAGAAGCCGACACAGATGAAGAAGGAGATGGTAAAGAGTTTTTTGATTCTGCTGCCTTGGCAGCTCTTTTGAAAGCTGCAACAGGTGCTGATTCAGACGGTGGCAGTATCACCATAACCTCTCAAGATGGATCTAGGCTTTTCTCTGTCGAGCGTCCGGCTGGCCTGGGATCTTCACTCCGGTCTTTGCGACCTGCCCCACAACCAAACCGCCCCAACATTTTCACACCTTCCACTTTTTCTGGGAGGGGAGAATCTGAGAACAACTTGAGTGAAGAAGAGAAAAAGAAACTGGAGAAGTTACAGCAGATCAGAGTTAAATTTTTGAGGCTTGTTCATAGATTAGGCCTGTCTCCAGAAGAATCCATGGCAGCACAGGTTCTGTATCGGTTCACACTTCTTGCAGGAAGGCAGAATGGCCAAATTTTTAGTGTGGATGCTGCCAAGAGGATGGCTGTGGAGCTTGAAGCAGAGGGAAAAGATGATTTGGACTTCAATGTGAACATCTTGGTTCTTGGAAAATCTGGAGTGGGTAAAAGTGCTACCATAAATTCGATATTTGGAGAGGAGAAAGCACCAATCGATGCATTTGAAACTGGGACGACTTCTGTTAAAGAGATTAGTGGGTTTGTTGATGGAGTTAAGGTTGTGGTTTCTGACACACCTGGTCTCAAGTCTTCTGTAATGGAACAGGCTTACAACCGCAATGTATTGTCTTCTGTAAAGAAGTTCACAAAGAAAAGCTCACCAGATGTCGTCCTCTATGTGGACCGATTGGATGCTCAAACAAGAGATCTTAACGATCTACCACTACTGAGGACTGTTACTAGTTCTCTTGGCCCCTCTATCTGGCGAAGTGCAATAGTCACCCTTACACATGGTGCCTCTGCACCTCCAGACGGACCTTCTGGTACTCCTCTGAGTTACGAGGCGTTTGTTTCTCAAAGATCGCATGTTGTCCAACAGTCCATTGGGCAAGCGGTAGGTGATCTACGTATGATGAGTCCAAGTCTGATGAATCCTGTTTCTCTTGTTGAAAATCACGCCTCTTGCCGGAAGAACAGGGAGGGTCAGAAAATACTTCCCAATGGCCAGAGTTGGAGATCTCAGTTATTGCTGTTATGCTACTCGATGAAGATATTATCAGAAGCAAGTTCTCTCTCGAAATCAAATGATCCATTTGACCACCGCAAGCTATTTGGTTTTCGAGTCCGCTCACCACCTCTTCCGTACATGCTGTCATCGATGTTGCAGTCTCGTGCACATCCAAAGCTTCCTTCTGAGCAGGGCGGTGACAACGGTGATTCAGATATAGACTTGGATGATTTTTCAGATTCTGATCAAGAAGGAGAAGATGAATATGACCAGCTCCCTCCGTTTAAGCCTCTGAGGAAAGCTCAGGTAGCTAAACTCAGCAAAGAACAGAGGAAGGCATATTTTGAAGAGTATGACTATCGGGTGAAGCTACTTCAGAAGAAACAGTTTAAAGACGAAATCAGAAGAATGAAAGAATTTAAAAAACAAGGCAAGCTTCCTGCAACTGATTACGGTAATCCGGAGGAAGAAGCAGATGCTGTAGCTGCAGCTCCTGTGGCAGTTCCTCTACCAGACATGGCCCTGCCACCTTCATTTGATGGCGATAATCCTGCATACAGGTACCGTTTCTTGGAGCCAACTTCTCAGTTTCTTGCAAGACCAGTTCTAGATTCCCATGGTTGGGACCATGATTGTGGATACGATGGCGTTAACCTCGAACATGGCCTTGCTATTGCCAATCGCTACCCAGCTGCATTTACAGTTCAAATCTCGAAAGATAAGAAAGACTTCACGCTCAGTTTGGATTCCTCGGTTTCAGTTAAGCACGGGGAGAATATCTCGAGCATGGCAGGGTTTGACATTCAAAGTATAGGAAAGCAACTTGCATACATAGTCCGAGGTGAAACCAAATTCAAAAATTTGAAGAAGAACAAGGCGGCTGGTGGGATGTCTGTTACTTTTCTAGGTGAGAACGTGGTGCCTGGTGTGAAGATTGAGGATCAGATTACATTGGGAAAACAGTTTGTTTTAGTTGGTAGCTGTGGTGCCGTTCGTTCACAGAGTGAGACTGCGTATGGAGCCAACTTTGAACTGCAACGTAAGGAGCTCGACTCTCCAATGGGCCAGGTTCAATCGACCCTCAGCATGTCTGTGATCAAATGGCGCGGCGACTTAGCTCTCGGGTTCAACAGTCTGGCTCAGTTCTCGATCGGGCGTAATTCTAAGGTTGCTGTCCGAGCCGGGATTAACAACAAGCTCAGTGGTCAGATCACCGTGAGGACAAGTAATTCGGAGAATCTCTCTCTTGCCCTGGCTGCTATCGTTCCAACTGCAATTTCCATTTACAGGAAATTCTGGCCTGGTGTTGCGGACAAGTATTCAATTTAATAGTCCTCATTTCTTGCGGTGTTGCATTCTTTTAGTTATATTACTCATGTTACATGATTCTGCATTTATCATTTTTACTGCATTTCAAATAAATATTGTAGTATTTTTCTTATACATTGCTGCTCAAACTTTTTTTGGCGTGATAATGTACTTTCAATGAGATGACATGAGAAGATAGCGAATTGTCTTTCCTTAGTTGCTCCTTTTTATCTTTTAGTAATGGAAATGCTGATGTGCCTTGAGTGGAGCAAAATATGTCAATTGGATCAAGCTTAAAATTACTAGGGTCCTGCTTTCCCTTGTGGTTCCTCGATCCATATCTTCGGAGGAAACGGGCAATTCCCATATATCTTCGGAGGAAATGCAATTTGAATAGGGCATGTGAATTCAACGCATCACAAAACGCACGTCAGATTCACTTCAAAAGACGCCTAAACGTGCAACCCACCTCACCACCACGCGACAAAAAGGTCTACCGAGAAGGGAGAGAGATCCAACAAAGCGACTATAGAATAGGTAATGGCTTGCTAACAGCGAGGGGTATACTGACAAATTTACAGCATGCTAAGCAACAAGCCTAGTGTTACATATATGAAATTCCCTACTCCCTATGACATCATTTTCATCTGAGGAATGGAATCCTATGCAACATTGTACCCACGGTGGATTCCTCGGGAAAGATTCGGATTCCTGAATACCGAGCAACTTGTTCATCTTAGTAGTTAGTGTATCAACGTCAGGGTAGCCACCGAAAAACACTTCCTGCGAAAGCATTACAGAAATATCAGAAATCACCACACTACTAAAGGAAAATACTCAAATAGTTGTAACTCAATCGAACTGCTTTCTATATGTAAGAAAAACACGTCTTACAGCATTATCCAAACACAATAGAGCATGTATTCTTGCGGTTGGATCATCTAAAGTCATTCTTATTCTGTAATTTCCAGCAGGCGATTTAAAGTATGTGGCGCGGGAAGGATAAACAGCCACGAAGCGAACAATGCATTTAAACCCACCATGAACCTGTAATAGATGGGAAAAATAAAATAAAACCCTATAAGCCGTGATTGATTAGTTGATAAATATTAAATCCCAGAAACCAATTGTTTAAAAAAAAAAGGTGATTTGATTTCTGGGATAAGCAGCAGTAACATGAACATGACATTGGCAAAAACTACCAATGGTGACAAGAGAAGATCCAACAATGTTGCAAAACGGGCCTGCTCGTTACCTGTCACTGAACTAGGAAAAATGATAAACATTAAAAAACAAAGAAGGCTCCAGCAGAATTGCTCTTACTAGATTGGCAAACAAAAGCAGTGTTGTAAAACTTCCATTAGTACAGAAAAAGGAAGAAGACAACTGCCAATAAATTACCAGTCAAGATTTCGGAAATAGGATTGGCGGCAGAAGGAATCCGACCCCGTTCCAATATTCTCTCATTACAAACCCTAATAGATAATCCAAAATATGATTTAAGATTCATGATACAAGTAAAGAGGCTATATACAAGGTTGTTGACTGGGCCAAGTCTCGTGTTTTGTGGTAAATGCCCAAGTGAGAAAGGGTTACCTTAAACGGTCAATAACGCTATTGTCTTTCTCAGACAAAGGTCGACACTTGGTCGCTTGAGTTAAAACTCCTTTCCACAAACCTGACTCGGTTTTACAGTGAAGATTACGCATCCTAACCCAATTTCCAACAAATTGAAAGTGAATACCACTTTCCTCGTATACTTCACCGGCTACAATTCTCAACACTGTCCCAACATGTGGAAAATTGCGTAAAACATCTTCATGCAAACGTACTGGTTCAATCTGTAGAGGTAGAGCAATCTGCTCTTCATCTGTAAGCCTAAAATACATACACTTCATGTTGTTTTTCACTTTCTCTTTCATGTAAAAATACTTATTGAATATCACTGCCTTACCCAATGTTAAATGATGTATAAGTAAACATGCAGATGCATACAAGTAGTAACATATCAAAAAAGCAAACCCAAGATGCACCTAAGACCTTCTCTAGTGGAAATTAGACATCTTGTATGCTTTGACATGTAAGAAATTCATCCTCTTATAGTTGACAATCTAAGTGCTCCTCAATGTGAATCTTGTATGCTATGGGCGACTACTCTATAACAAGCAGTTGATAACTTTGTCAACATTCTCAATGGGCATAAACAATCGCTTCCATCAAAATTTAACTTCATAATAATGTACATGAGTTCTCTATGCCAACAAGACCGGGGCAGAGCAGGATTTTTTTCCTCAGGGGAACAAACTGGAAAGTTGCTATTATGTCTCATTTCCTTCTATCAATCATATATCATTTATTGGTCAAACATGATTTCTGTTTTTTGCTAACTAATAAATAGTTATCAATAATACGGATCAATATTTATGTTTAGTGATTATCAATTTGCTAAACAGAGCCAATCAAAGGATGGACATCAGTAGAGTTCCGATGAGTTACCTTACAAATTCAAATATTCATCACAGATTGGGACCCAACAAAGATCCCCATAAGGTCTTTGTTCCTCAGATCAGAACCCACGTTATCACCTTTTCACAGACTCAGCAACATATCGTAAGGACAAGGTAATGATGGTAACTATATAATTATTAATCTTGGATGACAGAGAATTTATTAGCAGAGCTCATATTAAGTTCCCATAAATTTTTAAGAAGAAATTTCTTGAACTGAGACAGTTTAGCACAAATTATTTTTTAATACACTCTCCTCAATTTCAATTTATATTTTGAAGTTTTATGTCCTCGGGATACAAACGTGAAAAAATTTCAAATCTATTATCTCGCTTCATAATCATAAAAGAAAAATGGGCCTTACCTGCACCCTTTACGAATGCAAGGTAACTGTGGTTCATGTTCAACTTAACCAAATTGAAGATAAGTATAGAAAAGAAGTAATGTCTCAAAAACATGGAGAAACTAGATTAGGATTTAGAAATCTACTACATTAATTGCTTGAATCCAGTCCTCCAATGTCTTTGCCTTTTAATTGAAAATGATACAATGATGAAGTAATATACTTTCTTTTTCTCTCTCTCTCTCATTCCTCTGGCTTATAATGTTAGCTTAGTAGACTACTGACATAAATGGTTAAGACTGCAATAAAAAACAAAAAATAAAAAACCTACTTAGTATTTATGCTTATGGGAGGTGCATCAGTTCCATCCCACACAAACAGCATCCACTTGCCACTAGATACTTCACAGGAATAGAGAACCTAAGACACGTATAATGAACATACAAAAAGATAAAATAATTAGGCATTACTTCTCATAAAAAAAGGTTAGTACTTAGATTAGATGCAGGGTGGCAAGTGTGGAGCAGAAGATAAAGCAAACATGAATCACCTTGCACACTAGATCAACATACAACTTTCCTTCAATATCTTCCAATGACACAACGTGTTGACTAATGCCTGCAACATTTAAATTTAGCATCAGCTGTAAGTAACTCACATATAATATCATCAGTGGAGAGAAAATAGAAAATAGCAAGCCATGCGACTTCTCAATTCTTGAAAAAAAGTTTAGAAGTAACCATCCACTTGGAAAAAAGGATCGTGAAATAAAATGAACGACTTTTAAACTAAAAGTAAAATAGTGTGCACTTTCAGTTACACCTAATGTAGAATCAAATCATGAGAAAATACCGGCGTCGAAAGGGGTAATCTGTGACCAGTTCCTCAAGCGTCGGATAAAGACCTTATCAGAATCCAGAAATTGAAATGTGGGAGAAACTTGATAGGGTCTGAAATCGTCACCAACTCTTCCATCAAAGAGAGCAAATGAAGAGGTCTTGTTGAAAATTGCTGAAGGCTTTTGCTCATAGTTTTCTATCTGCACGTGAATTTCAAAATTAAACTTTGTTTTATGGAAAACAAGCAAATTTTATTACAAGGATCAATAAAAATAATTTGGCAGTAAAAGTAGCAACATTCAGCATACCCAAACACCGCAGAGAAGGATGATGTCTTTGTGGGCTCGTATGCGGGGCAAGACATTGATACTTGCCATGAAAACATTAACGCATAGTTCTTGATCATTTTGAGACTGATCAATAATCTTGAGAATAGTGAAGTAATCTGTACTTATTACAAAAATATCAAATTATTAATCAAATAATAAAGTTTATGATAATCGAAATAATAAAAACAAACGTCTCGTTGGATGGATACTTGACCTCCAAAAGCATAAAATTGCTAAATAAATTCTTCTTCTTCTTTACCCCAATTTACTTCTTTTACACTCTTTAAACAGAGATGCAACAAAACCCCTAATTCCCAGAAAATAGATACTACGTTAACCCACTAACCCATGTAATGCCATTCAACAAAAACAGTAAACAAAATGAAATCTTACAAATTAGACAGAAAGGGACAGTAATGAAAAGTGAAAGAGGCGAAACTGAAACTGAAACTGAAACAGTACCAGAGCCGTTGGACTTGCAGGGAATGGAGAATTCAACTACAACGCCAAGAATATTGATTCTGCGTTGATAATAGTTGCCTACGTCCTTCACTTTCACTATATACCGACGCATGGCTTGATAGTTTACACTCTTCTAACTGATCCGTGAAAATTAATTGATAAAAGTAGGGAGGGATTTTGGTAGTGTTATAAATGGCTACTTCTGTTGGAAGACCAAAATTTCTCACCACGAAGCATGACTTTACCAAATAGACAACGCCACGTTCGTTTTCGCTTATAATTACATTCCTAAAAGTAATTAATTTCTATTAATAAATAAATAATTTTAAAACCTACTAACAGCGGGATAAATTCATCAATGACACCCAACTTTAGATTTGATGTTACCATTACCACTCAATTTGATTTTATTTCATAATAATCATCCAATTAATTTTATTTCACTAAAATCATACAATTTCATATAACATTTCATTATGATCACCCGACTTCTTTTCACTATTTCAACATTTTTGGAGGGGTAAAACGGTAATCTTGCATTGTATATAAAATAAATTTTAAAAAATAAAATAAAATCTTATTTAAAAAAAAATACTTAAAAAATAAAAAAAATAAACTAATTAAAAAACTAAAATAAAATAAAAAGTTAATTAGAAAAAATAAAATAAAATATTAATTTATTTTTAAAAAAGGTTTTTAAAATAAAATAAAAACTTATTTAAAAAAAAGTTACTTAGAAAAATAAAAAAAATTTATTTCAAACAAAAAAAAAAGTTTTAAATTCCTTAAAAAATAAAATACAATAAAGTTTTATTTTAAAATAAACGTTTTTAATATAAAAAAAAATTTAAATTTATTTTATATACATTACAAAATTACCATTTTACCCCTTTTAAAATTAGTAAAATGGGGGTTAAATCCACAAATGACCAACAAACTTTATACTTTGTGTCACCATGATCACCCAATTTAATTTTATTTAACCATAATAATCCTTACCCAACTTCTTTTCACCGTTTTCACTAATTTTAAAAGGGGTAAAATGGTAATCTTGCATTGTATATAAATAAATTTTAAAAAGTAAAATAAAATAAAATAAATTTTTGTTCTTTAAAAATATTAATTAAAAAACTAAAATAAAATAAAAAGTTACTTAGAAAAATAAAATAAAATATAAATTTATTTTTAAAAAAAGGATTTTTAGAAAATAAAAACTTATTTTAAAAAAAATTACTTAGAAAAATAAAATAAAATAAAAACCTTTTTAAATTCCTTAAAAAATAAAATACAATAAAATTTTATTTTAAAATAAACGTTTTTAAAATTTAAAAAAAAAAACTTTAAAAAGTTTATTTTAGATATATATTAAAAATTTACCATTTTACCCTTTTAAATTATTAAAAATGGGGGTTAAATCCACCAATGGCTACCAAAACTTTATACTTTGTGTCACCATGACCACTCAATTTGATTTTATTTAACCTCAATAATCTAATTTGATTTTTTTTTTTACCATGGCCACTCAATTTCATATGACGTTTCATCATGACCATTTAATTTTATATAACGTTTCACCATGACCACCTAATTTCTTTTCGTCATTTTCACTAATTTAAAAATGTGTAAAATGATAACTTTGTATTATATATTAGTTTTTGTTTTATTTTAAAAACTTTTTTTTGTTTAAAATAAGTTTTTTTGAAGGAACGTTTTTCTTTTAAAAATAACTTTTTATTTTTCTAAATATTTTTTAAAATAAGTTTTTATTTAATATTATAAAGCAACATTTTTAATTTTTTTTTTATTTTATATATATAATGTAAATGTACTGTTTTACTCTTTTTAAAATTAATGAAAATGGTGAAAAGAAGTTGGATGACTATGGTAAGACATTATATGAAATTTGGCGACTATGGTAAAACATTATATGAAATTGGATGGTCATGGTAAAATAAAATCAAATTGGGTGACCATGATGACAATAAATATAAAGTTGGATGGTCATAATGAAACAAAATCAAATAGAGTGGTCGGTGATATCAAGTATAAAGTTAGATGGTCATTGATGGATTTAACCCTTGAAAATGGTGTAAAGAAATTGAGTGGACATAATGAAATGTTATATAAAATTAAATGGTCATAGTGAAATGTTATATAAGATAGTCATGGTAAAATAAAATCAAATTGGTGATCACGGTGACACAGAGTATGAAGTATGATGGCCATTGGTGGATTTTAACCTTCTTGTTATTTAGGTTTTGTTTGATTTTCATTTTTTTAAAATACATTTTTCAACCACACATTTTTCATTAAAATAATATTACATGTATGCCAATTTTTTTTATTTTTTTTTAACTACATTCTATCCATCGATTCTACTATTTCAAAATACATTTTTCAAAAAGAATGA